>CAEGAE010013422.1:0-18761 GCA_903067095.1 Girardinus metallicus | reverse complement strand
TATATATAGATTAACCTTGCCTAGAAGCTACGAGAACATAATAAAGCATCATTGTTTGTGTTTTATAGAAATGTGCCCATAGAGCAGGATCTGGTAGTTCAGATGATCACAGGCCACTCAGATGGGGGTTGTCTTGTCAAACTAATTGCAGGTTAGTTGTCAATCAGTTTATGCTCCGATGATGATAAAGAAGAAGGTGAAAACGGAAACCTGAAATTAAAAGATTCAAAACAAAAACGGTGACTAAAACTTTTTGGAGGACTTTCGACCAACATGAAATGCCCTGTGCTCATAGGCAGTAAAATTAATCGCTGTTTTGACAATATTCAGCTCTGTCACATTTCTTTTTACACAACAATATTGCATCTTATTACATAGAAACAATGCAAAGTATTTGAAAAAAGAATGGAAATAGCTGCATTTTTCAGACCAATAGAATATCTAGGAGTAAAAAAAGAGAATCAAAAGTTCTGTTTGGTAACTAAAGTCTTAAATTAGTCTAAGATTTAAGGGATATGCATTCAGTGGGAGCTGCTCTGCCACCTAGGAGCTACATAGGTAGGAGAAGTTCTTAATAATTATCCACCACATTTTTATATAAAAACATCCCAATAATATACAGCTATGGTCCAAAGGTAAACATATACAGACATAGGTCTTTTGCAGAACAAAAGTGCATAGCGGTATGAATACCAAAGGCTAATTTTTTGAAATCTCAATATTTACTGAATTGATTTAATCTCAAACAAAATATTTTTCTGGTGTGATTTGTGACTTTGTCGTTTCCCAGGATTTAGTCTATTTGCTTATGAAAAAGAATGCAATTAGTCAGGTCAGCCTCACTGATCAATGCTAGTATATCACTTGCAAGAGCAAACTTCTTTTTAAAAGATAACAAAAGAATGTCAAACAATGTCTAACCAGGTAGGTGAAAATATCCACCTAATATTATGTAAGAAGAATCTTTTTTTATCTATGTATTCTGGAAACAATTATGAAAACCTTTGGGAAATTCAAAAATCTGAATGTGTGCAGAATCCCACTACAGATCTCATCCCTCTGTCTCAGGTGAACAATAGGCACGACACCCCCTGCTGCTTTGCCAGGTGACCTCATCAGAGCATCACCAATCAGACCCCACTCATGCAAACAAAGGTCAGCCAAGTGAAAATGCCAGTGCCGGTTCTCACAGTAACCCCGATAATATCTCCGACCCTCTAAGCCCCACACTCATTGACATGGAGCAGCCACACAGATAGAGTTGCAAATGGGCACTTCTATGAGTCAAAGCAGGGCGGGTGGGACACTGGACATCCCCCCTGCAAATGCCTTGTTCTCCCATTAATTGATCGCTACTTGATCTTGGATAGTGATTCAGTGGTACTCTCTAGGGCAGGCAACAAGTTTCTGTGATATGTGTGGGAACTGTGTGGAAGCCGCTAAGGTGCACCTGTTAAATGGCCATTTTGCCCTATTCCCTCAGCACCCTGCCTATTGTTGGGGATTTATATTCAGTTTCCTTCTCAGGTGGCCACACAGTACAGGACTACTGAAGTGGTCAGCTTGCTATCAAGAAAAAAAGAGTACTTAAAACACACAACTATTAAAGAGTGACATTAGATAAGAGTGGAATATGTGAAGCCCCTGAAAGATCTATGTATTTAGACCTTCTCGCAAACATTACGGATTAAATTTTGTATGTTCTATTTAAAATTATAGGAAGTATAACCATCACTGGAATGAATGGTATATTCTTTGTGGGCTGTTAACAGTATAAATACATATTTATTTTTAGAGTCAAATATTGATACAATATTCAACTTCAAGAAGTTTTAAAGACCATAATTGTTTGAACAAGTTTTAATTTACATGCTAAAAAGTAAAGATACATATACATTTTTGCATATAATCTGGAAAATATTTGGGCTGGTGCACATCTCCAGTGGTTATTTGACTAAAGTGGGGTGCACAGGTTGCCACACAGGACAATCAACCATGCTCTCACATACTCAGACCTAAGCAGAGTCTAGAGGTGTCAATTAACAGTCATGTTTTAGACTGTGGGAGGAAACTGTAGTACATGGAGAGAATCCATGCATACATGGGGAAAACATACAAATTCTTTGCACAGAAAAAAAAAAAGAAATACGTCAAGATTTGAATCCAGGACTTTCTTGCTCAGAGGGAATAGAGCTTTTCAAACATAGCCCATATATTTTCAATAGGCCTGAGTTCTTATAACCCTTACAAGGTAGCTCAGTCTTTATCTTGATAGTATCAAAATTAGAGCAGGTGCAGCTTTCTTGGCAAGCACCCTATCAGATCCCTGATATAGATTAACTGAGTCTGTATGTATAATTTTTAACTCTGCATTCAGCTCAAACTCGCACATGCATTTTCTTTGGAGAAAACATTGAAAGTCTTAAATGAAACTTCTGCCCCCTCAAATACCCAAAAGAGAACACAGTTCTCATAAAAAAAATAAGTCAGTGACATTCCTTTTGATGAGAAGTATCTAATCAACAGTGTATAATTTAAAAAATGCTAAAAAGCTAAAAACCACTTACTTTTTCAAGGAACGTATGGAGATCACAAGCTAACAATTAACTTTAATGACTGCCTGACGTCCTGTGGCCTGCTGTATGACCCATGACCCTTGTTTTAATGAGGGCTCTAATAGGGGACATTACTCTGTCAGTGAGGCGTCTTGTGGAGGAGGATAGAAAGATAGATGAAAGATATCCACTGAAGTGAGGACTGCAGGTGGGCTCTTGTCAGGTGACATAGTGAACCAGGTGCAGTAGTGATGAGTGCCTGTTAATATCAAATGCGACCTAATGTTTTTTCATACTTCATCTGGTGAAGTTTTAAAATATTTGCTAACAAACTTGATATTTTCTTCACATAAAAATTTGCTTCTTTTTTCCAATCCCTTTAAAATAATTTCTACATTAAATTGGTCACTTTTTTTGTTACTCTCTCTGTGATCCAAATCTCTCACAAGCATGTCATCACTGTGTATGCTACTGTAGCCTGGCCATTGCTTTGCTGTGCCATTCTGCTCAAAAAAATAACTTCTCTTGACATGGATTGTCTCCGGTAAATTTTCCACCAAGCCAATCAGAGAACAGAAGGAGAAACTGTGAACAATGACGTCAATTTTCTGCACTTTTATAGAATTGTAGTCTGTCTGTAGTTTTATCAACAGCACCAAAAAAAGTCAACAAGCCATTCAGTCTGCGTTGGCCACCTCAAAATATTGAATTAACATTAACATGAGCCTCGTTTGCATTGGCGTTTCTTTCTTTGCAGTGGAAGGTGGTTATTTACAGTGCATCCAACTTAAGCATCTTAACAACAAACTGATGCGTTATATACATCACAGGCAAACCTTAGCAACTGGGTAAAACTTAAAACGTCAGCATGGTCTACGCCTTCAGGAGGCAATCATTTCTCAACAACCAAGAGCCCAGAGCCTCTGTGTATAAAACGAGTAGCGTAGGACAAGGGGTTGGTTTTTACCAGATAAACATGACTGCAGCTATCTTCAGAAAGAAGGTAACATGAAAAGGGGAGGGAGGATTGAAAGAGCGGCATTAGCCAGATTTAAATAAAGTCAACTTTCTGGCCATCTAGCTAATGTTTTTGGATTGAGTGGGGAGTGGGCCCAAAAGCATCTTTCTCAAGGTAATGAATGTTTCCAAGACCTTCTAAAACATTCATATTGTTTTAATCAAGTAAAATGTACCATTATTGTAACTAAGATCAGAACTGAATTCTGTCCCTCAGATTTATTGCATAACACATTATTCATTATGTTATACAATAATGTTGTTATATATTTTGATGCATAGTAATCTATATGTTTTATATTAGTAATATTTTCAATCTTGGTACAGTTACACCAGTCCTGATTGAGCTTTGACTTCTGAGAAGCTGTGATGTGTTCAAGAGTCACAAGCCATACCAGAAACCCCAGTTCATCAAAGAAACTTTACCTGACCAATACAGAACCAGTACTGATCACTCTGTTTGGACAGCAATGGCAACAAATGTTTGTTTGCATTAGGAGGTGACGATAAATTGTCTGATTCTGAGTAAAGTTTATGTATTCTCACTGTGCAACATTAAATTGTTATTTTTCACATCTTTCAGACCTCAATAATTTTATTGAAAAATAATCAGTGGATTATAATTTATAAGGAAGAGCCTCCATGCTAAATGATGATCATCTGGTGAAAGAGATTTGTTTGCTGTTGGCAGATGTGGAGCTAGATGTCTGAAAACAACTGACAATTTCTGAAAGAGAGGTTAACAACAGAACATGTTGGACCAGATGTAAAGTCTTTCAACACCTTTTCACTATCTGGAGGTCTAAAAAGTAGAACTAACAAATTATTGTGGTGGCTCTGGAACCTCCCTTCTTTTCTGCTTTAGGCATATTAAATGCCATAACAGTTTCTTTTTCAAATTTTAATTCTCACACTGAGCCAGATTCTGCTCAAAGATTCTTCTTGTAAAAGGGGAGTTCTATTTTTCACTGTGGCCACATGCAAGCTCAGAATGAGAGATCGCTGGAGTCAGTGCCTCAGTGGGCTGGGTTTCCTAAAGTACTAAATGTTTTACTGACTAAAATAATAAAATGAACATTACCGCATCATTTTACACCCAGATTCATTTCTGCCTGCAGGCTTGAAGTGAATATATGTTTTTGTGTACAAATTTGATGACTGAATTTTGCCACATTACTGATTGATTATAATGTAGATTATAACACTTCTAAATTACTCATCTTGATAAAAAAAAAAACTTTATTTATTTACCTGTATTTTTTTCCACCAGCAGCACTAACTTATGTAGTTGTATTTACCAAAACTGATTGCTCTAGATTGCAACATTTTGCAATTTAGAGTGCAAGTTATTGCAAGACTGATGAGAAAATAACCTCTTCCCCAGATTCAGTGTAAGTTGATCTTTAGATAGTCACTCTGCTCCAAGAAAAGTAGGAACTGGAGAGGGGAATCATAAGATCTGGAATAAGAATCAGATGACTAAGGGGACACATCCCTGCACTGAGCACTCTAAAATTAAGGACAAAACAATGTGACAAGCAATGATTGATCAGTCTGGATTGTTTTGTCAAAATTCAGCAGTCTTCACAGCCCCACCCCCAGGCACTTCCTATAATCAAAGGCCATGCCCACCCATGGCTAATTAGACATTAAGCAAATGTCAAGGCAGGCTGATTTAAAGCAGGCATCCAGGACCTGAGCAAAACAAAGGCAGTTGGAGAGGGGAAACGGAAAAGATCCAGATCAATACCAAGCAGTACTTTTGTTTGCTAAAATGCCACAGAGACTGAAATAAATCAGATAGACGAGGAAGAGAGCGACCAGCCATTGCGTTCTCACGGCTCCCTGGGCACGCCACTAAGAGCGAGCACACCTGGCCTAACAAAGCCTGAAGAGGAGGGGAGGGATGAGCAAGCAGACATGCTTTCTCACAGCCACACACATGTACACAAACTATCTGACATCGATTAGATCGTTTAAACTGGTGAAGATTATAAAATAGGTGTTTTTCTCAGTTTTCTCCAAAACTTTAAGTAGATGGAAATTTTAGCTAGTTGAATTTACCCTTCCTTTAAAACTGTCAACTCATCATTTATTTAGGGATACTAGCTATATTATACATCTCTCTTTATGAAAATCATTATAATCTGAGGTGGGTTGGTAGCCACTCGATTGTCCCCAGCATAATAGTGTTTTGAAAATGTTAAGTTGTGAGAACATGCATGCCATGACGAATCTTCTACAGTCTGTTCCAAATGTGGAGGTTAACTAACTATATAAAATTCAGTCATTATACTTTTGTTATGGTTAGCAGCTCATCAGCAAAAACATCTAATGTGGGAAAGAGAAACAAAATAGGAGAAGGGGAGGAAGGTGTTCATCTGAGAACAACATCTGAAAAAATGAAATAAGACCATGAAACATATGAGTTCTGATTGACTCATGAATAAGGATTATAGGCTATATAAATCATTTTGCCTTTAATTTTTTGTCATTATCAGTAAATAAGGTAATAATAATAATAATAATAATAATAATAATAATAATAATAATAATAATAATAATAATTAACATTTTTGTGAAACCTTTTGTTTTGAAGGTATTACATAAGCCTATCAGAAAAAACACCGAAACCATAGGAGAAAAAGCAGAAGCACATTTTACATGTCTTAACACATACACAAATACTTATCAGATCAAATATATTTGTCAATTCATTGTAAAACTAATATCATATACAACAAAATAAGCATTTCCATTAGATTTGTAAAGGGGGTTCAACTCTCCCCCCCCCCTTTCCTGCTCTCCCCATCCTTAAATCACTTATAATAATGCAGTATAAATCAAAAATAACTTACAAAGAAATTTGACTTTGCAATTTCATGCCTTGAAACTGGCTTCTGTGTCTTTAAGAAGCTCCTGCTCTTTCTGATACTCTGCTTTCAGTACATCATCAAAGCAATGCTCCTTGTTATACAACCTATCTGCTCTAGATCATTGGACTGAGAAGTAGTTTTCATGACCAGCTCAGCAGATGTCTAGTTTCAGCAGGTGTTTGCTAATTGTTGCTGTTGTCAGGGAAGGTACGGGGCTCTATAGCTGAGCTATTTACACAAAACTCCTCCTCCGAGGAGTTTTGTGTAAATAGACAGGACTTTATGAGAGCAAGCGTTAAGGCACCCCTGAATGACTGATTCAAGGATTCCTTTAACATGGATGAAAGAATCAAGTCAACACTCTAGGTATGTTTTTGAATAACATTGTAGCATGATATAATTAAGCCCTTTAACATATTACTGTGGAAAGTTGAAAAATCAAATAGATTAAAGATTATCAGAACAAGAGTACATCAGTAATATCAGTAATCTTTGTATTATTATTATAAAAAGCTTCTTCTGAACACAAATTATTTGTATGGCTCTATAAAGTCATTTGCCTCAATCAACTTATTCTTGCTAGGGTAAATCATGTACCAATCTCCTTCTCTGCAGTTTGCCTCCTTCCCTAAATTCACCCAAATTTCCAAAGTGACAGGACTTTCTTTTAAATCAAAAAGCTCTGCTTCACCCCTTCTACTCTCCTTTTCGTCTCCATACTCAGTTGCCATGTTGGAGCATCTGCGGGGCATGGTCCCCCCTATTAAATCACACCCTGTCACTTCTCACACTCAGCACCTATGGAGCGCAATCGCCTGAGCTGGTTTCAATTTGTGCCTGGAGCAAAGTTAATAAGTTTGAGATAAATTCAGCTGGCCTGGCTGGAGCTGATTTGGAGTGGTATACGCTTTCACTCAACTGATTATCCCAGGTCCAAAACGTCGCTGGTAAAGCACAAAGAGAGAGTCTGTTTTACACTAATGCAGTGTGACCCCATGCAGAGGAGCCTGTTATCATTGCTATTTAGTGGGTTCAGGTTACAGGTGAGTTGGTACCAAAAAGATAATACTGGCATTACATTGGCCGACTGCTTACCCTATGGAATCGAAATAATTTCAGCCTAATATATGTGCTTAAGCTGTGATACAGACCTATAGATAATTTTGTTTTCATCAGGATTTTTTTGGGTTCTGGGTTGTCTGATTTTCTATCATATTTAAAAAATAGTTGCATGTTTCAAAAATAAAAAAAAGGTTTGTTATGTGTTTATTTAATTGTCCTTCTTTGATCACATGTTTGACCATCATTACACTGACCTAGTGTAATGATGGTCACCCCATATCCTGTCACTATATTTGTAAAATGGCAACCTTAAGGTAAACTGTAAAAGAGAAACACAATTAATGTAAAAAGCAGAACAGAATCTCCATTTATGTAGAAAAAACTCTTGCTCTAGAAAAACTTGCTGGTAAAACAAGTCCATTTTATACCTTCAGTGCAATTATTCTGTTATTGAAGGCGGTTTACCACACAAGTGCCAGTGTCATTTACAAAAATTAACCTTACATGGAGTTGATACTCATCCGTGGTAACCTCTGGCAAACAGGCATAGTGCTGGTAAACGCCTGTTTGGGTATCATTAACAAGCTAGAAGTGACTGGAGCTCTTTTTACTTCCAGTCTCATGATTAGGGAGGCTATCCCCACCCCCCAGTAACCCAACGCAGGGACCAATTATGCATAATTTAAGACTTAAGCAATTTTGACAGATTTCTGGAAATTACTGTAGAGGTTTTGTTGCTGTTGCAGAGGATAAATGTGAGTGGGATATTTTGACAGGTTTCTGCCACAAAGCAGTCCTCAGATACACAAAGGTAAAGGTTACATGGTGCCTAATATCCATGTGTTGATTGAGGCTAAAGTCAAGGGGTTAAGTAAGGTCTAGTTAGCCGGGCTCTGAATTACGACAGAAAGGGTTAAGGAAAACACAAGGCCTCCATCCCACCTGTCCACAAATTACTACTACATAAACATGAAGGCTGAATGTCTGCATGCACATGCATAAGGTAGATTTACGTAGGTGGTCAAACTTCCTCAATTAATAAACCTGAAGCAGACAGAAAAATTGTGAGTGTAAGCCAAAATTATCTGACAGCAATGACCATTCTATTCAAACAAAATCACTGGATTATTTCTTTTAGCCAAATCCTCAGTTTATGCTGTTGGGATAGAAATTGTGACACAGATGAGTGATTTTGTTAAGTTTGTGATGAGACTGAAAGAGTAAGAGCCTCATCATAATTCAAAGACCACCGTTTTGAACTATAACAACAGTGACTTTGTCACGTGTCTACAGGATAAAATGAAACGTGTTAATATTGTTTTTTCATTCTTTTTAATGATACAGTCAGTGGGTTATTTTAATGGATCTAGTTAATGCAGCAAGATGAATTTATTGTAGTTAATATAGGAATTTTACGTTGAGGGCTAAGAGGAACTCATATTCATCCGTTAACCAAAGAATGGATCATAACACCAGTGTACACAAGCAATATTTTGGTGTTGTATTGTTTACATTTTACTATCCAAATTTAATCAAAAATTAACTGTCAAAGCCAGACATTAATAAGCACTGTTGCCTCACAAAAAAAAAAAAAAAAACTTTGTGGTTTCAAGGCCTAGCTCTTGTGATTTAGCATCTCAATGCCTGTAAAATAGTAAATGACACTGTTTTTACTGCAGCATAAGAGTCTTAGAAAGTAAACCGGTGGTAAGTTGGTAAAGTTAAACATGTTAAAACTAAGTGTGTTCAACTTGCTTTCTGGGTTGAAACCTAACCCCACATGCTAAGTCAGGATGGTGAGAATCAGCTGAAAGCTATATCTTTAAATTAAAGTAACTTGTCAGGATAATAGTCCATTTATAAAAAAAATGCCTTAAAAAACAGAAATAATAATAATAAAAAAGTAAGGAAAATCAAATTATTGTGAAAGAATGTTATTTGCATTTCAATTTGCTGTAAAATGAAATGCAAAGAACATTTGCAATTCATGACTAGTACAACTGCTTATCGTTTCCATTCTCACTCCTATCCCTAGGATTCCTCTGTGTTAAGATGTGGTTGCATCCGTGTTTACTCACTGTCTTCACCATGTTTGGATACGATGGTCAGACAGGAAGGCGGCCAGCCTGCTGTCAGCATGAGCCAGTTCTGAAACATCACAACTACGTGTGAAGAAGACTCGGTGACATCACTTCCATGGGATAACCTTCTGATTAGCTGAGAAGGAGAAACTACTATGGTGGATTTATATGTAGCACTACTTATAATACATTATTCTCAATTTGAGATGCATAAGTATGCACTTAAGTATTACATCTGCTAGGCTCATGATTTTTTATGCTTTTTGGAACAGAAATGTCTAAAAATAATAAAGTCTAATTAAAGTTTTGATTGGCATTTATTTAAGCGTTGGGTTTAAGTATTTATGTGAGTGTGTTTGAATGCAAGGATTTGTGGTGTGTGGTCTTATTCACATCACACATAATGCGCCCCCTCTTAGCTGCTGGGCCAATACTACTTCACCCAGAGACACAATTAAGAGCCCTGGCCCAAAAGCAGCAATGAGCGGGTGAATGGTGAGATGTGGCAGGCTTACTGAGCCGTTCCTTTCCCCTCCACGTCTCCAATGGCCCCCTTGGCAAGATGCAGAAGGCCCCTAGATGTCAGCTTGCAGCAAAAGTCCAATCTGTTTCAACACAGTTGGCTGACTGCAAGACCTAAAGAAATCACAACATGTAACATCTCTGCTTGCTTTGCACTGAGCCATGCATGCTCACACAGTGGGAAACAGGAAGGCCTGATCAGCTCAGCAATTCATGGGAGTTCAGGTGGTCTGTGTGTGTAGAGGTGCTGGACTCATGGGGTGTGACCAGTGATTTTCTCTGGTGTGGGCTTTTCTTGGAAATTACAGAGAAAATATGTTGTTCCTTTCAAAGACAGAGCTGGGCAGTATATTGAATAGTCTTAAATGGACAACACATGCTTGTTCATATTGAACATTTGTTTAAAAAAAATCATATGTATAAGAAAAGCCATGTGTTTATAATGCTTCATAGCAGTGACTTTTAAACTTTTTATAACAGGCTCCATGATAGTAAATATTAGGTTTACTGCCATATTTAGAGACAACAGATGATAAATTGTGGACTTAAGAACAATCTCATTTGGAAGTTTCTAAAAATATCTAACAAAGATGCCAACTGATAGCCACTAAAAAAAAAAAAAATAAATAAATAAACTTTATTTGTACACACTTAACATGTTATTAAATCTTTTAAATACACTACTATAGTAGGCAATGAAAGATTTTCTGTGTTTGTCGTAGTGACAACCAGACCTGGCAGTGGACCCTAGTGGTGATAGAAACCATTGGGCTGAGCAAGGAGGCCTTTAGGGTTTGGTTGTCCTTAGGGGATACATGAAGCAGCTGAAAAGTACTGGGTGTCCAGAAGGAATTTTGCTTCTATGGTTGTGAAAGATGAGTTAACAGATGTGAAAAATTATTACTGTACTTATTTGAGTGCAGAAAATTGTTTCTTCAATCTTGGACAAGTCAACAAGGGAAAGTCTATTTCAGATTCCCTGTTGTCAAGTGAGATCATATAGTAAGTATATTGTATTTTCTTCACTCAAACATTAACCCCTGACCTTTTTACACTTGTTTTGTTGGAGATGGTCTGTTCTTACACATAATGCACACTGGGCAATACAAGAAATATCTGTAGGGCTGATGAGTGCGTTTTTACAAATCTTTTAGGATGACTGTATGAGAGCCAGTCTGTTTCCAAGTCAGGGACATACTGATCAAACAAACAGATTTACAAACACTTCTTGTTTGTGACATCTCTTTTCAAGTGTGTAATCTATGGTCTTTCTGATTGTAGCTTTGAAATGTATGTTTTACCTCGAACCTTTGGTTACGTATAATGTTTTCTTATAGAGAAAACCCACTTAAAATCTTTCTAAAAATACCTGACATCAGTTTCATGGTACAATGGAGAGGAAAGAAGAAAGAAAAATCCTTGTACAAATGGGGGAATTTTTGTTTAGACTTCCTAAGTAAATTTCCTTATTTCTACATGTATCTAATTGGCTGTTGGTGTTTGACACCCAGGTGACAGGTGTTTGTGTTTCCCAGTGTAGGTTTATTTAGGTTTTCACATATAGACTTCATCCACCCGCCAATTCCAACTTCGTCACATATACCAGGAGGGAAGCATCATTCAAGTGACTCACTATCTGTGCAGTTCAGGAAGTCTGCAACACAAATTGGCTGTCTCACAAAGACCCAGCTGTGAAATTACACAACTTCTCAAGTAGCTCCTCAGCTGCCATGACGTCTCAAGTTGTTGCTAATTCTTCCCCCTCCACCCTCAGTCTCCACTGTCCCAAACTGGTCTTATAAAATCAGGAATCATAAATCCGTCACTGTGATCATTTCAAGTGTCCTCAGTGTGTCCTTCATACAATGACAAGTCATAACAGTATTTAAAACATTTTGCCTATTACTAATACAGTCACTTTTAAAATTAAGCTGAATGTTAATGAGTTCTACTGCTGCAAATTTGCAACAAGTAAAATGCAATAGTAGATACTACATTCATAGTGTATTAATCATACAATCCAGTTGGAAAATAGTTCTAAGTCCTGCATTCAAGTGGATATAAAAAATAACATAATGCACTGTTTAACTGTTCAACTAGATGCCAAATTAAATGCCCCCTTCAGTTTTTACACAATCTCCAGTTATTTCACCTCATTTAAATTTACATAAAATCCAGATAATTCAGAACCTTTCCATTTCCACCTGTGGAAACTGTGAAGTTTTTGTTAATTGGTATCTTTCTATTTCATAAGTAGAAGTTAAATAATGATGGACAAAATTTCAGCTTACTAGGCAACCATGATGAAATTAATTTTGTTTGATTCTAATGAAAATAGGTTTCAGTTCAATCTGTTTTCCAGTGAATAAGGAGAGACTTTTTTTTGGTAGTCTTTATATAGTTTATATGCATAGAGCTGCACCAATTTTTGTATTTTTTGAAAGATTTTGACCTGCTTATACCAATTTTATTAGGATATATAGTCAAATACTTATAACTGTTCTCTTTGTGTGTTTTTACCCATTCATCTATTTGGGTCAGTCCTCAAAAATATAAAATAAACACCATGACTACTACTGGTCTTCAGTGTATTTGTCAAACAGTATTCATACTTGAGTAAAAAAACTAAACATCAAATAAACCAATTGCATTGTTTAGATTTTATTGATAAATAAGAGTAAAGCTGTATAGTAGTTGAGTTGCTGACTTCATAAAAAGCTGCTAACAAGCTCTAATTAGGTGGGACACCGCAAACAAAATGTTATGTGGCATTGGAGAAATAGGGCGAGTTTGTGGGAAAAACTTAGCAAATACAAATAAAAACACTGAAAATTAAAGCATCTGGAAATAGCCCCTCAAAGGAAGCATAAATATCCTCATAAAGGCAAATTCCTTAGAGCAGAAAGATGTCATAAATATAAATTTCACTGACACTTTCATTCACAAGTGGCTCATTCGACCATCTTAATGCACTGTTTATGTGGTAACCATATACATTTGTGATAGAAATAATAAGAATTGAACAAGAACGAACAGCGCATTTTAGGCACGGTGACATTGTTCCAGTTTTGACTGAAAGAAGAGTATGTGTTTGTTAGAAACCTTGAAAAAGATGACAGAACCAAAAGCCTTATTTCTGGTCATACTAGAATGAAGAAAACAATGAGACATGATTGAATAAAGAAGTTGTTCTTCATTTGTAAAATGAATTGGCAAAAGCTGTTTCTAACACCACTATAGTTCACTTAAATTCATGCTATCATGTGCAGATGCTCTATATGCAACAAATAATATTCACTTATATCAGCATGTTGAGCATTTCAGTGCTACTATTACTATAAGCTTGCAAAAATCATTCTGCAGCCAAGTAATTAATCTGCTTAAATGCTAAAGTTTCTTTTTACCTTAGCATTTTTGTTTCTTTCCAGCTATTATTCTACAACTACAACTATGCTTAACCAGACTGTCCTATATACACACACATCTGTTCTTAGTTTCACAGTATCTGACTTTCATATGGAATTCCACACACTTTGACAAGGAAAGGTTAGACAAGTGTAAAATGGTGATAAGTTGGACAGTGTTGTAGGACCATTTCGAAGTATTACGGCAAGAGAAGATCTAGCCTGGCTGAGAGAATGCCATCGCTTTTGTGTTTCTTTGCTCTTCAGATTAACAGAATTTGTGCCTTTTAATTTATAATTATACATACTGAAAACAGTATAGATTGCTTTTTCCAGCGGAAATATTAGATTTATTTTTTAAATAAACATATTTTGTGCTTTTGACGGTTAGGGATTTTTAAGCCTTTTGTTAATGACAAAAGGCTTAGGTTGGTTTTATGTATTCTTGATTTGAGAATGAAATTTCTTAAATATACACAGAGTGATGCCATTGCAGGTTAGATTGGAAGCAGCTTGTTTTTGTTGATGAATATTTGAAAATATAAATACCATGATGTTGATTTTGTTAAATAGATGTAAACATCTGAATTTATGTTGCCCTTTCCTCAAAGTAGATAGAGCAGATGATAGATTAGGCTTGAATACCCTGTTATCGTACTTGTCAGTGAGGAATTTATGCAAATCCCCAAAGAGGGAGAAGGTTGGGTAAGTGAGATGGTTTTGAAGAGATAAAAATCAGCTGGTGCCTGTCAAGGACATGCCTCTTTACAGTATGTCTTGTCACTGCTGCGGACAAAGACTCTCCCCTTTCACACCTCAATAAAATATTTCCGTCTTTATACTCCATTTTTTGCTGTTGACAACATCATCGTAAAAGTGATCAAAGGTGTGCCATAAAAGATTAGCAGGAAAAATCCTCGCATTATGTTACATAAGCAGCTACTTTGAGGCTTCAGTTCTAGATGTCAGGCTTTTCCTCGTCATTTGCCTATAACCCCCGCTGTCAATTTTACCAATCAGTGGGACTGCAGGCTTCTTCTGTTACCACCTCTCCCGTCTTTTGCATGTGATCTTTACAGTGGTGGAAAATATTTGGAGTCATGTTTTTATTCTGTGCTTTATGTTGTACCTCAAGAGAATTGGATTGTGCTTACTGATAAAATCCTGCCTAAAAAGCTTTCCATCGCCTGTCCTGCGTAGGCTCTGCCACTTGCATGCGGCTGTGCATAGACACCCATTGTTAAAGGGTTAAGCCCCAGTAAGCAGCTTCAACCAAACTAAGGTGAAGCCACAGTTTTCACAAACAAGTCATAGGAGTGCGCTGAGGTGTAAGTGCTTGGTAACTCTAGATTTTTAATTACAGACTGTTGGTTTGATAAGAGGTCACACCTTTTCTAGTAATCTGTTTGGTGAGTCAGAAACTTTGTCGCCAGGATTAAATAGATTTCTGAGAATTGCTAATAATTCAACATACCTGTCATCTTGTCTTTTGTCCTGAAAGTCGGAGCCATGCAACTGAATCAGATTTCACAGTCTACTTCATAAGATCATGTACATGATCCATGTAATTTAATAGGCTTGCTTTGTCTTTTCTTCTGAATGTTCTTGTATTTCCGGATTTTGCCGTTTGACTGTTCAATGCTTTCTTAACTTACAAGAAGCAGTTAAAAACATTTTAAACCCTAACAAAGCAGCAAACTATTGTTTTCTAAATAAAACATAGCATAGTCTTACCCAAAAGCACATCCTGAACTCAGAATTTCTTTCTAACGTTGTAGAGTTGGAAAGATGAACATGAAGTGTATTTTTGCAGGTTGGCACATGTTAATCTCTTTTGTAGTCTGTCATCCAAGGTGTAGCTTTTTCTCACATAGTGAACTACAGCAGCATGTTTGTTGTAGATGTCTGAAAAGTATCCAGAGTTCAAATTAATTTTTTTTCTCAAAATTTACCTCAAATAAACAACGTACAGCAGTCAACAAATTTTGCTTTGTCATTATTTAACTCTACAAGCCACATTTCTGTAAAAATTGTCAAATTCAATTCAGGTGTAGTTTGTAACATGCAGAATAATATATCATGATAGATTCTGGGTTTTAAAAATAAAATATATCTGCCCAAACAAGCTTGCATTTTTTTTCTGGTGGCGGGTGTTGGGGGGAATATAAACCACTGCATTGTGTTTTTTATAATACATTGTAAAATCTCGAGAGAAAAAAATCTAACTTAAATTGCAGCATTTATACAGGCATTATTTATTTATGGCAATATGTTACTTAGCAAACCACTATCAAAAGAGTGTAAAGAGCTATTTAATCCCTCTTATTTTTACGTTGAACAATTTTAAATTTTGTTGTTAAAATGTATTTTACGTAACTTTCGAATTTAAAAGCTTTTATTGTTTGATATAAATCACAAACAGCAGTTTAAGATAAAAAAAAAAAACTATAGAACTGTATTCTTCTGCTATCTTATAAAAATGCCGTATTGTCAATGCTACATTATCAGAAAAACCCCCCACATTAAATAAAAAATGGAATTCAATCTTGAATCTCACCCAGAATTTTCCCATCATGCCTTATAAACTGTGATGCTTATCTACGACGAACCCAACAATTTTGTATAAGAACAGAGCAAGCTCAGGCAGATAAGAAGTCACTTTTGCAGTCTACAACAATCTGCGGAAAATCAAACCAGTCTGTTACAGTTTTCCTTCTCACACCAAGAAAAGTCACCAAGCAGCTCAAATATTGTATCTCAGGAAATGTTGAAGAACAATTTCCTTGAAGAGTAATACTAGAATGCACGACTCTGACTCACGGAGGTTTGGGGCCACCACCGCTGGGCTGTCCCAGTTAGATGGAACTTCCCTGCTGAGCCCGACCCAGACTGAAACGCGGAGCACCCAAAGGGAGCTGGAGGAAGACGTGGTGGAAAGAGAGACAAGAGTTGCACACAGCCCTGAGTGTTTTGTTATGCTTGGCATGTATGTGTTTCACCTCCAGTCTCTACTAGTTTGCTCTCAAGTGATTTGTGTTTTAGGGGAAAAGGGAAAATAGAAGGACTGATATTTGAAAGACTATGACGTGTGTGCAAAAAGCCACTGATGCAGAAAATGCAATGTATTTTATGAGTTTGTGTAAAATCATTTTAGGAGACTGATTGCATAGTTTGTTGGTTTATCCTTGACAAAGATAAAAAATCTTACTGCAGTAAGGTTAACATCACCAAGTTATTTGCTATGTTTGGTTACTTTTCGTATATTGAGCTACACTGATGCCTGAACAGATTATTTTTTACCAAATGCATTGAAATATATGAAAACATCAGTTTTGTCATGACAAAGGTTCTCAAAAGTAAAAACACTAGAATTCATTTTTTATCTACTTATAATACTCAATTATTTTAAAATGAAATGTTAGTATTATCTTTCCTGCAAAGTATTTATTTAATACTTCTTGACTCATACTGTCAATGAGAGTCAGGGAATTAAATAAATATACTTCTAAATTCAAGCCTCAGGGTGAGAAGTGAGGCTGATCTTGACGCATAGGAAAAACAAAAGAAAAATGTAATGGGGCAAGCTGTTTTTTTTGCAGCATTGTTCAACTAAGAAGACAGCTTAAAAAGGTAAACTTTAAAAAACATGTTTGACAACATTTGTGGAAATCTACATGTTTTTTAAAATGGTAAACAAATGCACAAAACTACCAAGAAAGGCTAAAGTAATAAAACACTTATGTTAAGCCGTACTAAACTATCTAATTTAGTGTATCAAATATTTGCTTGTATAAAAATACTTGTCTCTGAGAAATATACTGATTGTGACTTTTACCTTTGTGACTAAAAGTGAAGAGCAATTACTGCAGCACACTTTCTAGAATGCCCTTCCCTTGTTGGCTTCCAAGCAGATAGCATTGCTATAATCGCTGCCTTATCTGCTTGGAGCTTCTAACAAGCTGAAATACCTCAACCATTTGTTTGATAGCTTATCTAGAGGGAAGGAAATGGGTATGCAGAAGGGCCAATATTATTTGTAAAAAAACAAGCTGTATTAAACAAATGCCCCCACTGTGTATCACGATTATGAAACCAAAAATTACTTTAAAACCCCAACCAATCTCTTGATTATTTTTCTTCTAAAAGTACTTCTAAGCATCAATTTTATTATTTATTTTATTTATTTATTTATTTATTTATTTATTTATTTATTTTTGCCTTTTTAGTATTTCTTATAGAACACCTAAAAAGCAGAGCTAAGGCTGAACTCTGCTTAGTTACTTTAAGGTACTTTTCATAATGTCTTCAGGCAAAATGTCCTCACAGTCAGTTTAAATGACAATGAAACAGTATGGAAGCAGAGTGTGATCCCTGTAGGTCAGTGCCCTCTATTTCCAATACTAGAGCATGACCTGTAATTATGTTTGAATGACAATGGCTCATTTTGAAAGTGCTGACAAAATGTTACAACCTCACCTGAGTCTTTGCAGAGGCTATTAATGTGCTTAGACACTTGAGAAGGGTTAGGTGACAGGTGACAGTTACAAAGCATGAATTAAATGGCATCCATCACATGCTTACTCCATCCTTACCAAAGCAAAGTCTCTATACAACAAAAAAAGCAATCTTGAATCTTTTAAAAAAGCAAAACAAAAAAACAAAAACAGCAGCTATTCAAACTATAATCAAATTAAAGTTATATTGTCAGTAACATGACTGGTTTGAGAAGCCAATCAAGATGCAAGATGTGGGCATTAAGAAACTGAATCCTGCATTGTCATATAGTACGACTTCAAATGTCGATGGCAACTAGAAAGGTGTTAATTTATCCACATAATAAAAGAGTGAAACATTGGCCTTGTTTTTATATAGAAACTCTTGGCCAACATTCTACTTCCTAACATATTGACAATATCTGCATATGTCCTACCTGTTCTTCTGTTTCTGTTAGTCAAAACATAAAATCAGACAATACCATTATATCATCTGCATAAGGTGATAGAAACTCCTAAAAGATACATTTTAATGCATAAATTGATGTGCTTTTCTTCCAATCAGATAAATACACTTGTATTCCTTTTAGTCAAAAGATGACAACCGCCATAAATATGAAAAGTTTTTCTCATTTGAATTTTTATGTTCTATAGCTACAATTCATTTGCAAAGCTTACAATGATTACCACATTTAAAAACAAATACATATACATATACATATATATATATATATATATATATATATATATA
>CAEGAE010013411.1:0-18890 GCA_903067095.1 Girardinus metallicus | reverse complement strand
AACAGCAGGTCTTTAATGTATTGTGGTGCTAAACCGTTCAGTGATTTATAAACTAACAACAATATTTTAAAGTCTATTCTTTGAACTACAGGGAGCCAGTGTAGGAACTTTAAAACTGGTGTTATATGCTCTATCTTTCTGGTTTTAGCGAGAACGTGAGCAGCAGCATCTGGATCAGCTGCAGCTATTTGATTGATTTGTCGGACAGACCTGTGAAGACGCTGCTGCAGTAATCGATGTGACTAAAGATAAACGCATGGATGAGTTTCTCTAGATCTCACTGAGACATCAGTCCTCTAATCCTGGAGATGTTCTTCAGGTGATAGAAGGCCGACTTTATAACTGTCTTTATGTCGCTCTAAAGGTTCAGGTCAGAGTCCATCACTACTTCCAGGTTTTGGGCCTGATTCTTAGGTTTTAATTGTAATAACTGAAGCTGTGCATTGACTCTAGATTTTTCCACTTTAGGTCCAAAAATAAGAACTTCAGTTTTGTTTCTGTTCAGCTTGAGAAGGTTTTGTCTCATCCACACATTTATCTGTTCTAAGCATTTATTGAGTGACTGGATGGGTTCAAAGTCACCTGGTGACATTGTGATGTAGAGCTGTGTATCATCTGCATAGTTATGGTAGCTAATATTATTTCCTGTTATAACCTGAGCTAGTGGGAACATATAGATATTGAATAAGAGGGGTCCTAAGATTGAACCTTGGGGTACCCCACATGTGATCATTGACCTTGTTGATGAGAAGTTTCCAATTAAAACAAAGAAATCCCTGTTCTTTATGTAAGATTCAAACCAATTGAGTACTGGACTGGAGAGTTCGACCCAACTCTCCAGTTGATTCAGTAATATGTCATGGTCAACAGTGTCAAAAGCTGCAAATAAAGCTCGAGTTTTGTTAATGTTTTTGTTTATGACATCTGCAAAGAAAGCTTCCCTTGCATGTTTTAGTGTCGAGTGATAGTTACGTAGTCTTTCTATATTGATTTCATAATTAATGTGAAGTTGAGTTTTACGCCATTTCCGTTCGGCTCTACAGCAGGGTTGTCTTGCAGACTGAACTGTTTGTGCATTTCTCCATGGAGATTTCTTCCTACCAGACACAACCTTCACTTTAATGGGGGCAATGTAATCAATGATGTTTGAAACTTTAGACTGAAAATCATCTACCAACATATCTACATCATTACAGCGTAAGGGCAAGGAGGAAGAGTAGATTTGATGAAATGTTTCTGCTGAGTTGTTTGTGAAATAACTTTTTGTGACAGTAGCTGTTTGTCCAAGTGGGTTAATGGATAAAGAACTTTCAAAGATAACAGGAAGTGATCTGACAGGGCGACATCAGTTACAGATGAAGATGAAAAGCAAACCCAAAAACACATAGTCCTGACAATAAGTTTCTGACAAGACCATCTAGACAAGCCTCACTTACACATTCAACAGTAGTTTGTGTATCAATACTATGCAAGGCATTTAAATCCTGTTGTAAAACAGATAGAAAGCTTGAGCAAGGAGAAATGTGTAGCACTAGAAATATTCTGGTATGGTGTTATGTTTTGTTTTTCTGCTTTAGATTCTAGCGTGATTTGGGGTACTGATAAACATACAATCATTCCCACAGAAATGAATTGCCCACAGAAATCCACAGTAAGTGATGACTGAATGTTTCTGATCAACAGAACTGCCGCTCACTGAATATTTTCTTTTTTTCTGACCATTCTCTGTAATTAGCTTACTCTCCAAGGTGAAAGTTCCTCAGAATAGAAAAATGAAACAGGAATTACAGTTAAGACTAAAAGTGAACAAAAAATTCTAAAAACAAGGACCTAAAAACATTGCTGCTTTTTCATTATCTTATTAGGAAAAGCAGCAATGCTTTCAGTCTAGCAAGCCTTCCTCAGCTGATTCTTTTTTGATTCAGCTCCAAATTAATTAGTTTCTTTTTCTTTAGCAAACTTTAGCTTGCTCTGAGACAAGAAGCAGAATTATTCCAAGTAGCTTCTGTTAGTGCTGCTGCAGTTATCATTCAACCTCTGACTGTGCAAAATAAACACTGAAGTGAAATTATCTGTGAAAAAGAGAGGGAAATGTGGAGAATGAAAATCCCCAAATGAGTTCTTAAGAATAGAAGAATTCAGAAATCAAAATATTCTATTCATGAAAAAGAGAAGGTTAGACATCAAGTTCAACTGGCACTCTGCTTTTAGTTTTGTTAGTCTTGCCATAAATACAAAGACAATAGCAATGAAGTCACCCAAAAATGGGTACAATCCTCGTGCTTACTATACCTCAGCCCCACAAAGACTGAGGTATAGTATAGCATATAAGAGCTGAGGGATAGTAGGCTGGGGCACAGAAAGGCTGAGGTACAGTAAGAAATACTCAGTAGTAGGGACTACTGCCCTGTCTCTGTTCCAAAACATCTGATTCAAATGATTACATGACCTTTTCTGCGTGCCATCAAGTGCTGCAGAAAGTCTGTCAATTACCCACTTATTCAAGTTAGGTGTGGCACAAGTGAAACACCTAAAACATGCATTCTGGATCCTGCCTCGGGTTTCTATTGTTAAAACTTGTTTCACCTTTCCTGGGTTGTGGTATGTGTTGTAGGTCAGACTCCACACAGTCATGAAGCATCATGCATTAATCTTCTATTCCACTACTGTGTCAGTACAATGTTCCTATATGTGCTGTAAATCAGGGAGAGCCAATAATCCAAAAAACATTTGATTCTTTTGCCTGATTCACCAGCTTAGACCAAAACAACCAAGAAATCTCTTTAGTACTCCTTTGTTTTATCTTTTTGGTGAGGGTGTACCAAAACCTCTGCACATTCCATAGAACCAATCCTGGAGTTACATGCTAAAAATACACTCACCAGCCACTTTATTGGGTACACCTGTCCAACTGCTCATTAACACAGATGTTGAATCAGCCAATCAATAGGCAGCAACTCAATGCATTTAGGCACATAGACACGGCCAAGACGATCTGCTGCAGTTAGAACTGAGCAGAAAGGTGATTTAAGGAAGAAATGAGGAAGAAAGGTGATTTAAGTGACTTTGAACATGGCATGGTTGTTGGTGCCAGAAGGGCAGAGCTGATTATTTCAGAAACTGCTGATATACTGGGATTTTCATGCACAACAATTTCAGGATTGCAGAGAATTGTCCGAAAAATAGAAAATATCCAATGAGCGGAAATTCTGTGGGCACAAATGCCTTGTTGATGCCAAAGGTCAGAAGAGAATTGCCAGACTAGTTGGAGCTGATAGAACGGGAACAGTAACTCAAATAGCCACAAGCACCCGAGGTGCGCAGAAGAGCATTTCTGAATGCACAACACGTCAAACCTTGTGGCAGATGGGCTACAGCAGCAGAAGACCACACCGGGTGCCACTCCTGTCAGCTAAGAACAGGAAACTGAGGCTACAGTTTGCACAGGCTCACCAAAATTGGACAACAGAATGTAGCCCTCACTTAATCAAGGTCAGTAAATAAGTGAGTTTTGGGTTTTCTGTGTCTGTATGTCTTTGCACTATTTAATTTTAATCTCTCTCTACTGCTTTTGGATCAATCAGCATTGAACACTTCTAAAGTAACTTAGACTACACACCAGTTACAGTAAACCATAGTAACCCTCCTTTAATTAGGCAAAATAATAATAAAATAAGGACAGGGCAGATTTTGGGTTTTTGACCAAACAGACAAAACAAAGCATTATACAAACAGTACAATGAATCTGCCCACACAGTGTAAAACACCAGTTATTTCACCTACTATTGTAACAAACCAAAAAAAACTAAACCTAATGCCGGCAGAAAATACACCCTACGTTGCAGGCCTGTGCAGAAGCTCGGGAATGTAGGAGTCCCACTGACTCAACAGTCCAGAGCCTCTTTACTCCAAGAACAAAATATCAGTACCTCGAGTAATCGTGATTTCCACAAAGATGAATCCGGGTGATACTTCGCCCTGTGTCCAGAAGGACCTCTTCAGCGATTCGAAGAAACAGCGGTTCAGGAATGAGGCAATTATGCGGTCTTCGTGTGCTCTCCACGTGCTCCACCTATACTGGTCCTCAGCTCCCACGTTGCCAGAGGTACTCTGAGCGACGCGGGCACTCAGAGTGACTATCTGGAGTCCTCTCTCGTTATCCAGTCCGGTAACGCTCTTCTGTAGCCCTTTAAGTTCCACTCTAGCAGCGAAACAGCAGCTCACAGAAGTCCATGTTAGCGAACAGCTAGGTTAGCTTCGCTCTACATCTCCAGTAAATACCGCGACAAAGGAAACAAACAGTTTCCAGTCCAACAGTTTCTCGTCTAAACTCTACTGTGTCCTGCAGACTTCTCCTGACGACAAGTCCGAGCTTACTCCCTTCCAAAACCCGCTCACTCCTTCTCCTCCGCTCTCTCTTCTCCTTTTTCTCCCTCCTCACACCTGTGCTACCTTCACAGACCGTACTCCTGTAGGAAAATACAATCTCTGCTGGCAATTCCCCACAAAGTAAAGATAACTTATTTTAAACAATGCTAACCTATTTTTAATAACTTTATATGAACTTTGAAATGTTAATTTAAATAAACGGACAGAATGAAATGGTTGGAAACTTATCCTTGCTAATTATAATCTTAGATTTCTCTTATGTTTTTACCATCCGTGTTACAAGAAGATTGGAAAAATGTTGCTGGTCTGATGACTCGATTTCTGCTGCGACATTCAGATGGTAGGGTCAGAATTTGGTGTCAACAACATGAAAGCATGGATCCATCCTGCCTTATATCAATGGTTCAGGCTGGTGGTGCAATGATGTGGGGGATATTTTCCTGGCATACTTTGGGTCCATTAGTACCAATTGAGCATCACGTCAACATCACAGCCAACTTGAGTATTGTTGCTGACCATGTCCACCCCTTTATGACCACAGTGTAAGATCTTCTGATGGTTACTTCCAGCAAGATAACACACCATTTCATAATGCACGAATCATCTAATCTCGAACTGTACTCGAATGGCCTCCACAGTCACCAGATCTCAATCAGATATATATGTGTTGGAAGGGGAGATTCACATCATGGATGTGAAGCCATCATATCAATATGAACCCGACTCTCTGAGGTATATTCCCAGTATCTTGTTGAATCTATGCCATGAAGGATTAAGGCACATCTAAAGGCAAAAGGGGACCAACCCGGTACAGGCAAGGTGTACCTCATAAAGTGACCGGTGAGTGTAAATCCACACTGCTAACAGTGAGATGCAAATCAAACTGATGTTTCCCTTCTCACAGCAGGTAACAGCACCAGCAGTGAACAGTCAGCTGATGCATAGAGAGAGCATGAAGGAGTAGCAGTGGGTGGAATGGGAAAGGCCGAGCGCCATGATGACTTACTCTTCTTATGAATGGACCTGCTTCATCCCCTGACAAGTAAAGCAAAAGCAGACGATGATGGCCCTGGGCTGGGGGTTTGTGACAGCCACAAGTTGACTTTCCAATGCCCTCGCTGTCATGACTCACATGATAATCAGCTGGAACCAGGGCGACTCAACAACATTGGGACATGCACATTCACCCCATGAGGGAAGGGGGACGTTTTATCTGGAATCACATGCGCACATCCACACAAAGACTTCTATTCAAGGCCAGCTAAAACACAAGATTGGGCTTTTTGATCAGAGAAGGGTGATAAGATGTCTTTTTTCTGGACAAACAGATTCTCACAAGCCTGCAGATGCAGCTCAGTCCGGCAGAGACATACACTGATTAAATTGACATTGCAATCAAGGGTGGGAATGTTATAGAAGACCTCAGTGAGTGGTTACTGGACTCAGACAGAACTACCAAAGCAAGCAACAGATATGCTGATTATGAACACATTAAATAGAATCTTCACAATAACTGAGCTTAATCACTATAGCTGATAGTAAAAGAAGGTAATTTCTTTCAATTATTGCTTGAGAGGTTTTTGCATTAGGATATTTTGCAACAATCTGATGAGGTCATGCATGTTTTAACTATTGTAGTTGTGTTAACTAACTGAACTGAAACACATTTACTACGCAAATCTTCCTATTCGAGGACAAAACAAATATTATAATTATACAGAAAACAATTCCCAACAAACAAAGCACTTCCTCCTATTTGAGTAAAACCAAACCCCCCAGGGGGTGATCCCACACACAGTCTCTCTAATAAAAATCTGCAAAGTGTGGTTTGCATTTTACTCTGACACAGTGATACTTAGCATACACCCAGAGATACATTGGAACGGTTTAAATCATAGGCGTAACTTCCTGAAGGACTGGTGTGTACATGTCCCCACCAACTCTGGCATGAAGGGGACAGTCCCCGCCAATATTTCCTGCACCTTTTTTTCTTTATGTGCCTGCGTCTATGTAAGTTGGCAGCCGCTACACGTTGTATTCAAAGCATTAACAGCCAGGTAATGCTTTTTAAAATTCCTTTGGAAAACGGAAATGGCAAGTCCGTTCAGTGATCTAGTGGACTTGACATCACGTGACTTACTGTGCGCCACATGCGCTATTGCTTTGCATTGAGTCTGCAATATTGGTGATCGGGGAAATGACACAATCAAGCAAAGGATCTGAGAAGGGGACGCAAAGTTTTGATATTGTCAACAGCAAGATAACGAGGTTCAAGGGGATCACATTTCACAGGTCAGTAAAACACTTTAATTAAAAAAAATATATAAAGAAAGTGGTGAGCAGGTTAGTCATGCTATCACCTTAACATGAACTCTTGCTGCGCAGTTCGAAGTATTTTGGTTCAATTAACACAAAACCAAGGCGACCCATATTGATTTCCTGACAGATAATCAGGAGTTCAGGTGTTTAAGTTGGCTAATCAACCACCGCAGTGTTCAGGCGATCACTTCCTAATGATGCAAAATGGAAATTCAAAAACATAAATCTGCAACAGACAGAATGTTCTGTTACGTACGTCCTTTTTGTGTGAGAAATGTTTTTGAGGGTTTTTTTAGTATTAATTCCTGATGTACTTGAACGTAATCTCTGCTCTGCGCTGGCAGGGCTGTTGTGTATTGCTTGCCATGGCAACAAGTCTATGTGTGACGTTAAGCTGACAGACAGGTAAATAATATAATCACCCGTTTTTCTACAGTTTTTCCCAGGACAAACTGCATCATTTGTTCGTAGAACATGGCAATATTCAGAGCAATCATCAATAGGATGAAATATTTCATAAAGCCAAAGTTTGTTAAATTTTAAATCATGGCTCCTATCAGTAAAATTTAATTATGGGCCATTATAAAGAGAAATTTGTTTTGTTCTCTTGTTTCTAAAACTGACAGAAACTAAACTATAGATTTATTAGCAGAGAGAATATATATTTTACATATCCAAACATCAGCATCTCAGGTTTAAGCCACATTTTATAGATTCCAGTAATATCCATGGTCACTCTATTCACCAACTGCTCCAACCAGACCCAAAAAAGGTTTTGCGTCTTTATTATTTGCTATATTAAAGACACATCATATCTCATCTGCTCTATGTAAATCAGCAGGACAAAAGGTTTTGCCAACCAAATGAGGGACAGCTGTGGAATCAGAATCACATAACTGAAAAATACAAAGTTTGTATTGACAAGGATTCATTTGGTTTACACAGAAGTTACTTATTCTGCTTAGAAATGTTTAATAACATTTTCATTGTTATAGAATCTCATGTTGTTTATGTTTTTAGCACTTGATAAAATCAGACAATAAAAGGCAACTATGTGATAATTCTTCACAAAAGAAATTACTGAATTATGAAACTGTTTTCAACTGTAGGGAAGAATTCAGCAAATATACAGCCTGATTCCATAAATTAGAATATGACTGAAAAGTTCCTTTGTCAGCAGTTCCATCACCAAGTGAAAGACATTATATAGATTAATTGGATTATGTATGTTTTAACATATTTACATTTCATAGTATGTTTAATACCGCCTAAAAGGTTATTTTCAAAAGGTACTGTTAATCTGACAAGCCTGATCAGGACATATATCCTAATTTATTGAATAATACTGTCTGGCATTCACATGTAAGTTTTGGCACTATTCTTAGCACTAGAAAAGAAAAGGTCTTCCAGTAACTGTGGGTGCATAAGCACCCCAAGCCCCCCCCACTCCTCTTCATCCCCACCAACTTGCAACACAAAGTTACACCCTTGGTTTAGAGGATAAAAACACTAGACTCAGAGCAAAAATTAGATGACCCAGCTTTCTACTAGCATGTAAACGCACCATCTACACATAAATCTGGGAGCTCCAGAACATGAAATGAGTCTCAAAAATACTTGTGCACTCGTAACCGGATCTGTGCGTAAATGCAGTTTTGTGTGTGTGGATCTGGAGACTCGTGCATACTTTTTCAACATTTGTAGGCGTAGGAGAAGGTTTATTTTTTTTTTACGGTTTACAAATCATCTTTCACAGACACAACTTTCCAAAGTTACACACAAAGATGCTTACACGAGTTACAAATCCAGTATTACACACACACAGATATTTTGAGACTACTTTTACTGTATAAACTTGGCCATGCCCACTTGCAATTGCATTAAGTCATTTAATTACATGCTGGGGACAATTTTGGGCAAGGTTTGGTGAGTTTTTGAATATGTTTTGGCCTCTAAATTTGCAATTTTGGGTGGAAAATAATAATTAATAATAATAATAAAAAGATGAAGAAGTTATTTGCTGCTTTGGCCTAAAAATGCATCAGGCCTTCAGGACTCTGGGGCTGACACAGCCTTGTTCTGGTTCAGTCTCTCCAACTGCCTCTTCACCTGATTTCTAGGTACAGAAAAGTGGGAAAGGGGAGCAACACCATCTCCTGATTTGGTTGAAGTCTAACTTGTGGAAACAAGAGTCCATGACAGAGGTGGAAGATAGGACATCTGTAGTTTGACAGGAAATCTGTGGATCACAGAAAGGTGGGATGTCTGTATGGTAGAGGGCAGGAGAGGATGATGATGATGAATTTGTTCCTGAACAGAATCTGTTGAAGAATGTCTTCAGCTCATTTGCTCTGTCCAGAGTTCCATCTATCTGATCCTCCTTTTGCAGTAATCTTCATCCCTGACCACACACTTCTGATATTGTGTGCAGTTTATTCTCCAACTTTGTTTGTTTGCAAAATAAGGTACATCATGTGTTTTGTACAGATGTAGCAGCAAGTGTTTAATGACAGATGGACCAATCCAAATATGGATAAAGTAGAATTAATTTTCCCTTTAGTGTGCTTCTGAAAAATGTATTTTTGAAATCTTTATTTTATTACATTTTTTATTGAAAAAAATACACACTTTAAGAACAAAATATAAAACATAAAGGGCCAGCAGTTGGTAACAAAGGCAACATTACCCAAAAGGTAAAACATGTATGAAAGCATTCTCATCATGGCTAAGACATGTTTTGTATGTAGCATTAATTTTTTAACTTCTCAACACATGGCAACATTTTTAGGCCAGCAGGTTTTTATATCACCTTCCATGGTTTTGAAAGTCTAATTTTCACCAAAAACAATGTCTGCTTGTAAAGGAGAGGAGCAAATGCAAACAACTAGTTTACAAAATAATTGTTAGACTGGATAGCAAATAGATGCACTGAATGTTTGCATCTATTTGTCAGGGGAGCAGATACAGAGACTCAAAGAAAGTAAATCAACGGATAAAGAATGTTGCGACTGAATGTACAAGAATGTTGTACAGTAATTATGGACAATACTAAACACACTGATTAAACTGCATCTTTGGATAAACTCTACTTCAGCACCACTGCTGTAATAGGCTGAGATATGGCATGTTCTTGTTCTTTTAAAACTGATACTTTTAACACAGTGGAATTTGGTTTTAGTCACATCAAAGTCTCATTAAAGCTAAAAATTAGTATGTCCTTTTTAAAAAAATATATATATATAAATTAATTTTGATTAAGGTCACTGACAGTCACTCAGGAAACTCCACTACACCAAAGTGAGTGCCCATGGCCAGCCAACCAAAAGTACGCTGAGAGCAAAAGAACAAAATCTAAAGCACTGCAGACCTTGCTTGCCTCAGAGTTCCTGTGACCTTCAAGGTTTCTAAACAAAGATGCCACAAACCTGTGCCGTACATTTGCTAAAAAAAACAAAAAACAATACATCCTGATTATCCCAAAGTCTGTTGGGGCCCAGCCAGTAAACACTAAAAACAGTGGGGAAACCCTTTGTAAGTTGTACATCCTGTATCGTCTGGTCAAAATCTAACAAAGAACTGCAGAAAGATAAGTCAGCCTTCCTTCAAGGGTGGTCAAACTCTGGACTGAAATCTGATTGACCCATAAAATTCATGCTCAAAAAACATCCTATAAAACTGTTGATTTAAAGTCAACAAAAAAGGAAATTTTTTAAGCAAGTATTTGAATTCTCAAAATGGAGCTTCCTCAATCACCATACCAACTCCTTCAAACAAAGAGAAGTCATTAACTTACAAAGTTAATCTTAGGACAGAAAACTGTAAAAGGTGTTAAAAATAATTTCAGCAGTCACAAAAACAAACCATCTCAAAAACCTTGAGCAAAGTCCTTACACAGGATTGAGCCATGTTGCAGTGATGGATGAATAGATAATTTATTAACCTTGATTTTATATCTTTCCATCTTCAATCCCTACAAGACAGAGTGGTGCTGAATATCTGGATGTCTGAAGTAAGAAGGACCATGGCAGAAAAAGATCATTATGGTTTCATGCACATATAAAATACAGAGTGAGACTGTAACATGACACAGATCTAAAAAAAAAAAGACTTAGTATGAAAAAGTGATCCTTCAGTTTAATACACAGTTCTTAACCAAAGGTTTTAAAGTGTTGCTCTACAAAAAGGCTGTGCTACAATTAGAGTAGAAAAATACTTACATGTGAAACATGTTATTCTCTGTAGTTCAAGTGAGCTCCATGTGTGTCCTAAGGAGACCTTAGGAGAAGTCTGTTTAGGTTCCACAAGGCAATGAACAGAAAATACAGGCATTCAGGAACAGTCAGTTGATGTGCTGCTCAAACTCAGAAGGCATTGTCATCCTCAGAAGCGGGGCTGAAGGCGGCGCTCCGCAGGATATCCAAGCAGTTGACCAGGATTAGCGTGCCAGTAGGGTGCTTCCAGCGTTTGGTGATGGGACTCTTCATCTTGTCCAGGCCCATGTGGAGCTCCTGGATCACGTCCCTATAGCTGTCGCCGATCTGAGCAGCCCACGTGACCAGGAAGTCATATGCTGGCTTCCACATGGCCTGTGGACATGAAAGGCAAACGTTGCATGATCTATTAACTATGACCCCTGGTGGCAATGACTAAGAAAGTTTTCATACCCATTGAACATTTCCACATTTTGTTCCGATCAAATCAAGTAAATCAATCACGTTTGTAGAAGCACTACTGAAATTACAGCTTCAAGTCTTTTGGATTTTGTCTCTCCTGACTTTACACATACAGACAGTCATATTCTTGCACATTTTTTGGATGGAGAATATTTGGGAACTTAATTACGACGTTTTGGAAGATAATCTACATTGAACTAGTTTCCCCTTTAGTATCGTTCTGTATATAACTTCATTCATCTTTTAACTGACCTGCTTTCTTGTTCATGTTGTTCCCACAACATAATGCTGCCATTATCATGTTTCATTATGAGCATGAGGAAAAAAAAATAATTTTTCCACAGGTTTGCTCTGTTCACTAAGTGGCTCGAGGAAAACTGAAGAGCGGACTTCTTTATGCTTTTCCTTTAACTAAACCTGCATAACATTAAAAACACATGAAATCTGTGATATTGTAGAATTATGCAATGATAATATTTGCAATTATGCTACATTATGTTCACTCTTCCTGTCTTTCTATGTCATCATAAAAGATTACTTTTTTTGCATATTATATACTGTTCCTTTTAACTTTTACAGGACGTTAAGCACAAGTGTTTGAGTCAAGCAAACTATTAAACAAAATCTTGGGGAATAAATCCAACTTTAACTAATTGAAACGGTAGTGTCCTTTAATTGGCCAAGCATGTATTAGCCAGTAGAGTTTAAATAGATGACACTTAAAATATTATCTCATCAACTACCACATCAAGTGTCTTTTTTTAAACTCTGTTGTGTGTTGGTTTGTCACAAACCTTCAATAGAATACATCAAAATTTGTGTCTGTGAGCTGATTAATCCCTTTTGTTTTTGAACTGAATTGAATGTGAAAACATTAAATGGATACTTTAGCAATGACAACAGGTTCCAATAGGCCTACTTCGCTGTCCACTACGCCATGCTTGTCACGGTGCGGTGCCTCATAGGCATCCATCTGTTGGCGGGAAACCTTGGCCAGTTTCTCGGCTAGGTCCCTCCATCGTCCGGCCACCTCCACCGCGGTGGTCAGGAGAACAAAGTCCATGACAAGTCTGGCCACGAGACCCTGACAATCCATCTTCAGCAAAGCCTGTAAAGAAACAAACAGCTTCAGACTAAAAAAAAAATCTAAATAAAGTAGGTTTAATGGAGGTAAATTTAATAATTTCTCATTGTTTATATCTTGTTCTTGAAAGGAGTAACATTTCATCTTTATCAAAATATAAAAACTCTAGAAGTATTCCTTTCAAATAAGCTTTTCAGCTTCTCACAAATCCACACTTCTCAAAACTGCCCCCATTTCCTAAAAATACTTCCTCTGACCTCAACACAGACAGGTCTCAATGACAGAGATGCAGTCACACGGTCATTATGCTTCAACTCAGAGCAAAGTTGACTTTAGTGTTCTAATTTGGGCCTTGACTGAATGTGTAGGAATGTGTGGAATGACAGGATATGAAGAGAGAGGATGAGGGAGGTGGGGAGGAAGGGGGGTGAGTGAGGAATGTAAACTCCATGCTACAAAAGTCTCACTCTTCTTGAGCTGAGACAAGACCAGAGAATAAGATAGTGTCAGCTGTGAGCCAATTGGGTAATAATTTTTGCTCTGCAGGAATGCTGAGCTAAGAGAAAGCAAAATGAAGAGCAGTACAAACAAGTCTATCAGTTTCACTAGTAGAACACTGTGGAGTCAAAGATTGTTTGCCTCTGGATCTATGAACATTGAGGGGGAAGAAGAACTTTGCTTCCTTACAGGATAACTGAACAGGAAAATTCTGCCAAGTTAAATGAACACTTCCTGCTCCTACATTAAGGTTTTTTGTTGAAAAATAGTGCTACCGAGTAGTGCTAGTAAAATTTATCTGCCAAGCACAGACAGTTAAACAAATAGCTTTGCAAATCTGGAGACTGAGAAAGTGCTTATTCTTGTTTGCAAAACAGCTCAAGCTCAGTCAGAATGCATGAAGTGTGCGTGAACATACATTTTCAATGTCTGCAGGGTATCTTCCAGGTGTCATGGTGGGTTTGATATTTCTTGCCCACATGCAGAAACACTCGCAGAGAGACGAGTAAGAATTAATGAAATTTATTAACAAAGAAGAAATCAAACAATGCCGTTTGGACGGGGGAAGGGCGGCTGTCAGGAATCCAGGATCAACGGCACAAAAAAAAAAGAAAAAAAAAAGGTGATGAGTTCAAGGAAGGTGGGATTTTCCATACAAGCGCCTTAATTCAAAGGCGCTTACTTGAGGAATGTAGACAAAATCCTAGGAGGGGTCTTAGCAGTACCAGGGAGTGGGATTCAGCAGAGGGTGTTGTCTGGTAGAAGATGGAAGCTGCGTTGGAGGGCGGACAGGCAAGTTTGGAGTGGCGCAGAGGAGCAGCGAGACTGACTGCCATCTGAGGACTTGAAGGAGGTAAGTGAAACGGAGAAAGATGTCTGTGGAGCTCGGGCATCCGATGGGTAAAAACCCACCACGTCTCGAAAAGATTCCACCAGTAGTCAAGTGGACACAAGGAATTCTCACGGGTCCTCAAAGGCGTCCTGAGAGATTCACAAGAAATGGATTAGCAAAGGCTCTCAGAAGAATCAACAAGAAAACTTAGCAAGGCTACTAAGAGCTGGTGTACCAATACTGCCAAAAACTCTTTGATAGAGAGGTGCTGGCCATCAACAGCTAATATACTCCTCTGATGACGAGACAGGCTTCAGGTGCGTGGAACCAGCAATACCTGCACGCCCTCCCGGAGAGACGGCCTCCTGGCACCCTCTGGTGGATGAACGGTGGTAGCTGAAAAATAGAAAACTAATCCCACAACAACGACCGCCACCTGGCGGTCCAGAAGAGCTAGAGGGCAGAGACGAACGAAAGTCAGTAATAAGGGAGGGTTCCAAAATAAACGAGCCAGGGACCCATGAGGGGTCTTCTGGGCTGTAGCCCTCCCAGTCAACGAGGTATTGCCACCCACACCCTCGCCGACGGGAGTCCACGACCCGGCGAACTGTGAAAGCGAGATGGCTATCAATGTCACGGTGGGAAGGAGGGGGCTCGGTAGGAAAGGACCAGGAGCTGGTGTGGATGGGCTTGATCTGTGAGACATGAAACGTAGGATGGACCTGAAGAGACGATGGAAGGCGAAGACGAACAGCAGAAGGACTGATAACACTCTCAATGTCATATGGACCAATGTAGCAGGGGGACAATTGTTTAGACATAGATTTTAATGGAATGCCTTTGGTAGAGAGCCAGACTTTCTGACCGGGAGTGTACGAAGGGGCAGGTCTCTTTTGCCGGTCAGCAAAGCGGCGATTTTGTGCGGTGATGCGGTTAGGGTAGTGACTGTGTTGTTCCAGATAGTTTTACAGCTGTGAATGTGGTGTTGGATAGATGTGACTGAAATGGCCTTCTCATTGGAAAGAGTGGGGGTTGATATCCTAGGGAAATCTCAAAAGGAGAGAGACCAGTGGCAGATGAGATGTGAGAGTTATGTGCATACTCTACCCAGGGAAGATAGAGGCTCCAGTCAGTTGGGTTGGAAGATCTGAGACATCTGAGGGCTGAGTCTAACTCCTGATTCATCCGTTCAACTTCGCCATTTGACTGTGGGTGACAGAAGTGAGTGACACCTTAGCCTCAAGGGCTAAACAAAAATGTTTCCAAATCTGGGTGGAAAACTGTGGTCCTCGGTTCGAAAGGATCTCCTGCGGGATCCCATGTAACCTAAATTACGTGTTTCACCAAGAGTTGTGCAGTCTGGAAGGCTGAGGGAAGTTTTCTCAACGGAATTAAATGGCAAGATTTGGAGAAACGATCAATAATGGTCAAAATGGTGGTCATACCTTTGGAAACAGGTAGTCCTGTGACGAAGTCGATGGCGATATGAGACCAGGGCCGTTTGGGCGTGGGTAAAGGCTGTAATAAACCGGATGGAAGTTGATGGGATGATTTGTTCAGGGCACATATGGAACAGGCAAGTACACACTCTTTGACATCCTTTTGAATGGACGGCCACCAGAAATGACGGTTAATTAGGGCGACTGTTCTACTGATGCCAGGATGGGCTGCAAATTTGGATGTATGCATCCAATGGATTAGACAGACTCTAATAGAAGTTGGGACATAGGTTTTATTGACTGGATCCGTGCCAGGATCTGGTTCTGACTGCTGTGCTTGCTTAACTAAATCGTCAATCTTTCAGGTAACAGCAGCTATAGAACAGCTCGGCGGCAGAATGGGGGCAGGTGACCGAGTCATCTGGGGAGTACACAGTCTGGAAAGAGCATCTGGTTTCACGTTTCTAGACCCTGGATGGTAAGAGATGGACAAGTTGAATCGAGAAAAAAACAAAACAAAAAAAAAAACTATGACCAGCGGGATTGGCGGGGGTTAAGTCTCTTAGCTGATTGGTGATATGATAGATTTTTGTGATCTGTCCAGACTAACACTGGGTGTTTGGCGCCCTCTAACCAGTGCCTCCACCCCTCCAAGGCCAACTTGATGGTTAGCAGCTCTCAGTCGCCAACATCACAATTTCTCTCCGCTGGGGACAATCTGCGAGAAAAAAAAAAAAGCACATGAATGGGTCTGATGATCACCATCAAAACTGAGAAAGTACTGCTCCCACTCAAGAGTCTGAGGCGTCAACTTCTAGAATAAACTGCTTGGTAGGATCAGGTTGGGAGCACTGGCAAAAAGTGTCTTTAACCGAGTGAAAGCTGCATCAGCTTCAGGAAACCAGATGTATGGTGTCTTGGTGGAGGTCAGAGCAGTCAGTGGCTGTGCCATTTGGCTGTAGTTTCGAATAAACCGTCAACAGAAATTGGCAAATTCTAGGAATCTCTGGAGTTGTCTTCGTGTCTCCGGAGTGGGCCATTCTAGGACTGCCTTTTTCCTTTCCTCCATGGGCCTTACCTGTCCACCCTCGAGAACAAAACCCAGAAAAGTAACGGATGGTTGATGGAATTCGCATTTTTCAGCTTTCACAATTTATTCTCCAGGAGGCGCTGTAGGACCAGGCGGACATGATTCTTGTGCTCAGGTAAGTTCTTTGAATAAATCAGAATGTCATCAAGATAAACAAAAACAAAGACATTAAGGAAATCTCTGAGAATGTCATTAACAAGAGCCTGGAAACATAACCAAATACTCGAAATGACCTATTGGTGTCTTAAACGCGGTTTTCCTCTCATCTCCTTCTTTAATGCGGAGAAGATGATAAAAGCGTTTCTTAGATCGAGCTTCGTGAAAACAGTGGCATCATGGACGGGCTCAAAGACAGAAGACAGAAGGGGCACCAGGTACTTGTTCTTGATGGTAATTTGATTTAATCCTCTGTAATCTATGCACGACCTCAGTGATCCATCTTTCTTGCCAACAAAGAAAAGACCTGCACCTAGAGGTGAGGAGGAGGGCCGTATTATGCCTGCTGCCAATGATTCCTTTATATATTTTTCATTGTCTCTTTCAGGTTTTGAAATATTGTAAAGACGACTATTAGGCAAAGATGCTCCAAGAAGCAGGTCAATAGCGCAATCATATGGTCGATGTGGAGGTAGAGACAATGCTTATGACTTACTGAACACCTGAACCTCATCATATTCTGTGGGAACAACGGAGAGGTCTGGAGGGTCTGCCTCGTGCATTTCAGCCGGTGGAGGACCTGGTGGAACGGTGGAACGGAGACAAGATGAGTGACATGTAAGTGACCATGACTCAATGTGCTTTTCGGACCAGTTTATATTTGGGTTGTGTAACAGTAACCATTCAAATCCCAGGATCAACGGAGAGCTTGCTGTGGGAAAAACATAGAATGAGACTGATTCTAGTTGTAATGGCTTGGTTTGATGAGCGATTTGCGGCAAAGATTTTCTGTCAAGAGCAGAGACACGAAGTGGAGAGGGTAATGGGACTGTTTCAATAGCCATTTGACAAACAAAATTGGAATCCAGCAAATTACGTTCACAGTCTGAATCTAACAAAACAGACATGATAATGGACTGGTTTTTGACAAGAATAGTGGCAGGTAACAGTAGACGAGGTGAGTTATTGTTGATTTGGTGGACCGCCAGACCCCTCGCCTCTACTGGCGGACCTTGGCTTTTAACAGCGAGAAGCAGTGAGCAACAAAATGTCCGGCTTTTCCACAGTAAAGACAGAGCTTTGACCTCATTCTTCTTTGTCTCTCCTCCGGTGACAATCTGGTATGGCCGATTTGCATTGGCTCTGGATCAGTGGAACTCTGCATGGTCTCAGCTGGACTGGAACAGCTGAGGACAGGAAACAATCTAGGTAGAGGGTTTCTCTTGCTCTGACCCGAATCCTATTATCTAACCGGATTGAAAGTTTCATCAAGTCCTCCAAGGATTCGGGCTCATCTAAAGTGGCAAGTTCGTTCTTAATAGAACCATTTAAGGTGTTTAGAAAAGCATTCTTTAAGGTGGAATTATTCCAACCTCTTGCTTTTATGCGAAAATCTATGACAAAGTCAGCTACTGATCTTTGCCCTTGTTTAATGTTCAAAAGTTCACAGGAACTTAAGGATTTATCAGTATCTTGGTTAAAAGCTTGCTTAATCTCCTTAATGAATTCATCAAATGTGCAGCTATACTCGGTGGAAGACAAAAACCTGACTTCAGCCCAATCTAGAGCGTGATCTGACGGATGTGCAATAATGTAGGAAATCTTCGCTCCGTCATGGGCAAAACTACGAGGAGAGTGATTGAATTGAATATTACATTGCATCAAGAATCATCTGCATCTTCTTGGGTCACCATCAAACCTTGCTGGATTGGAGGCCAGCAATCGGAAAACATGGACTGGACTGCAGCCTCGGCAAAGGGAGCTGGAGTCTGAGAGGTCTCTTGGGCTGGAACAGCGGCCGCTGCAAGTAGTCTGTTGAAAATGAGTACGGAGAAAACTAGTTAATTCAGCTAAACGACTATTTCAGCTTGACGACTCCCAAGTTCTTGCAAGGCTGACTCATGATTCTGGATTAGTGTTTGTTGTTGATGGAGAAACTCTGGGTTTTCTTCTTGACCAGAGTGTTCTGTCATGGTGGGTTTGATATTTCTTGCCCACATGCAGAAACACTCGCAGAGAGACAAGTAAAAATTAATAAAATTTATTAACAACAAAGAAGAAATCAAACAATGCCGCTTGGATGGGGGAAGGGCGGCTGTCAGAAATCCAGGATCGACTGGGCACAAAAAAAGATGTGATGAGTTCAAGGAAGGTGGGATTATAATAACCCTTAATTCAAAGACGCTTACTTGAGGAATATAATAACTTGAGGAATGTAGACAAAATCCTAGGAGGGGTCTTAGCAGTACCAGGGAGTGGGGTTCAGCAGAGGGTGTTGTCTGGTAGAAGATGGAAGCTGCGTTGGAGGGCGGACAGGCAAGTTTGGAGTGGCGCAGAGGAGCAGCGAGACTGACTGCCATCTGAGGACTTGAAGGAGGTAAGTGAAACGGAGAAAGATGTCTGTGGAGCT
>CAEGAE010013409.1:0-41630 GCA_903067095.1 Girardinus metallicus | reverse complement strand
GGCAGTTCTCCTGCCTCGTGGCAGGGGGCGCTCACGATCCCAGACATTGTGACTCCACGACTGCAGAGTAAGAGACAATAACAGCGACCCATAGAGTAAAGTCGAGTGCAGCGATGTATTTATGGTTTTCTCCTCTTACCACAGCAAGCACTTATTAATAATCACAAAATAAACATTAAGCCTAAAACCATGCAACTGCAACAGACTGAATGTTCTGCTCTCTGTGAGGGAAATATTTGAGTGTTTTTTTTGTAGCATTGTTGTCAGTTGCTACGGCAACGAGTCTGCTCGTTGCGCTTATACAGAGAGCGAGAAAGAAGTGGTTTTGGTTTGTACTTTAACGGTTTTCCCCTTTGCTGTGGAGCACAGCACGAAATTAATAATACCCACATGTCCAAGTTTGATTGCGTTAAAGGAAATATTCTACGGCGGCAGCGCGGCTATGCATGACATGTAGAAGAGTTGTCTTATTGCCCTCCAGCGTTGTCCGCATGTGCGAAATTTCATTATGTAAACAATAACATGCAGGGGGTCTATATTTGAATATCTGATTATGATTAAGTCAGTGCCTCACCAGCATTGCACCTCACCGCACGTCACTGATATATATATATATATATATATATATATATATGTAGAGAGAGAGAGAGAAAGAGCGAGAGATCTAGCCAATTAGATCTCTCCCTGAAATGTGGGCAGCTATTTCAGGGAGAGATCTAATTGGCTAGCAAAACTGTTTATCATTGAGGTTACTGTTTTGAGGAAGCCCAACACAATTTTACATCCCCCCAAAAAATTGTGTTGGGCCATTTACATCCCCAAGTTCCAGCCTGGAACTTTTGGATTAAATAAGATTTTGGTCAGTTCTGCTTTAAATTAGCTACTTTTGCTGCTTTTTGATATCCCGAACAGTAATCACTGGCCCCAGTAGCTATAACTAGAAAAATATGATATATTTTTAGTTGTGTGAGGTTGTACCTTCACAAATTGGTGGTTTGAAGTTCTACTTTGTTCAGTTCCAAATAAAATTCAATGACAATGAAAATTAGGAATTCCTACTTACCTTAGTTTGACAATTTCTGCAGACTATAACAGGTCCACCACTATGAGCAAAGCTCATCCTTAACCATTAGGCTCGTTGCATCTCCTCAGAGATTGTCTTGTGAACAAAACCTTCTGGTGCCTCAAAATATTGCATTTCCTGACCCAACTCAAATATTTGGCATTTGACAGCTTGTTCACTTCAGAGTGTCCTGTGTATTAGTGATTGCCAAAGAAGACATTTCAGATACTGTCATACAACTGTTACACAATCGACTATCAGGAGATGAAGACAGCTTTCTGACCTGTGTTTTTCAGGACTGACCATAACTCCCCAGATGTTTCTTTAACCACAGTGAGAAATATATTAAAAGTCTTAATAACTTTTAAATGTGCTTCTCAAACAGATATCCATATAAAAAAAACTGATGAAGAAGAGAGTTTAATACCAAAGTGCTTTTCTGTCCTAAGTAGGTACCATCTAGCTTGACAAACCTATTTGTGTTTTACTTTTTGTCTTGTTCTGATGCTGGACTGTTTCACCAAACATAAAAAATGTTGCTTACTGCTTAATTCCTCATATATGATGAGAGGAGAGCGCAGTTGTGCTGTGATTGGGCACAGGTGTTCCATTATTTAAAGTATCTCCTTGGGCTTTCGAGCGCTGACAGTGAACGAGATAAGACTTCTTTGCGCACGCCCAACCCTTCCCTTTTCCTGCAACACCCCTCCTAACAGCAAAAATATTACCCAAGATTCCCCGGGGAAAAGCTTAGGGGAAACGTGATCTGGAAGGGAGAGGCAAATCCACCACAACAACAGCTGTTTCCAAATCACAACAACCTGGGGAAGGGTTGTGGGTTATATTTTATGGGTGCAAAGGGACCACGGATGTTCATTTATTTATCTCCACAGTCAGCATTGAGGTGTATGTGCATGTGTGCTTGTGATAAAACACCTCATAGCTCACTTTCTACTTTTACAGGAAGAACACTAAGGTGAGCAGTCCCACTTAGAAGGCTGCAGCCATTATTGTGCTCATGTAATGAATATGTAAAAGTAATCAATTTTGTGTGTCAAAATATTATAATGAATGTATGGAACACGGAAACTCGTATTGAGCTGGTTTGGTGCCATTTACTTTCCTCTTCACTCACTTTCGTAGATGCCACTTCATCCATGGGTACAATTATGTTGAGAGCAATTTCATATTTCAAGCATGCAAATATCGAGTCCATGCAGCCACAAACAGTTTATATGCAGGAAAATATTCAGGCTGCAACACAGAAATCCTTTTAAAGTGCCAAGCCAGCTCAGTATTTTAAATCTAAATTAGCTCTCATGTGCATTCAAACACATTCATGGTCACACACATGGTTACAAAGACTGAAATTAGTCAAATGATTCTCACTGGGGCTAACATCGTACACACATGCATCTGGCGAGGTAAATGGCGGGGCATGTACTGGAGCAGAATACAAACACAGTCATTAGCAGGTGGAGCGGGTTAATCAGTGGTTATGACCTTGGATGTATTGGTGTCTACCTTCTCCTTTTGCTACAAGCTGTTATTAATTTTGTGTATCTCCCAATTTTCATGCACAACAAGCTCATCTGCAACTATTTTCCCATTGTTGGTCAAACTACGAGCTGCGGATCCTGATTAGCAGGGATACAGATACGATGCAGCCTGGATGAAGTATATGTAAAGAAACACAAGCCATTCACTAGCACTAGCATAAAACTAAACGGATTAAGGATTTTGCATAAAAATAAAAAAAACATTAATTAGTGGATCAATTTTTGAGGATTAGGTTAATTGTGTTTAGTTTGTGATCTGATCCATTAAATTGCAACTAATAGCATTGATTTTGACAGTATTCTGTCATTGCAAAGCATGAAATGACCCCAAAACAAGAAAATGTGGTTTCCAGTATGTAATGGTTTAATAAAAAGACACAATATAAAATCACTTAACATTTGTAACATGGGGTGAACAATTGATTTAGAAATCCCATGTAATATGGCCATCTATGAAAATGATATAACATTTTCCAACCTTTAAATTTTTTTTCCTATTTAACCACTATTCTACCTTTTTGTCAGTGTTGTATGCATAAATTAATATGTATATTACAAAAATAGTAGTGACACTACTCACACTGCATCTGAAAAATATGTAATATTGGAAATAAAATACATGGCTCAAGATATGTAATTATTTAGTCAATTATTTTCACACAAAAGTTATCTCAAGGCAAATTACAAGACAAACATATCAGAATAATGATGTATAAATAATTTATTGAGGGACTTGAATTATTGTAACTTATAATTAAATCCAACTTACATTGCAATACGGTCAAATTCAGATGTACTTTAATATCTGCTGATTATTCTTTGTTTCTGTCCACGGACAATACCTCTGCTTCTGCTTATTTTTATCCAGATGATGTGAACCATTCTCCCACTTTGTTAGTACCTGGAAAAGCAACAAAAACAAACCAGGAGAAAGGAGAATGGACTCTAAGATGAGACACACCACATAAAGAAGCCAGGAGAGTGGAGCAACAAGATCACAAACAGTACATCAGTATGACAAAAAAAGGAACAAAGCTGTGCCTGACACAATAAAAAACAACCTGATTTTATTCTTTGTTAGTAAATAAAATAGTGTAATTACTTTTGTAAGAAAGCTCTCAGAAGCTCACACGCATTGCACAAAAAGAGCTTGTTCAAAATCCAGCTGGCAAAATAGACAGGTGTTGGTAAAGTAACCTCTTTCTCATTTATCTTCACAGTTTTTGATAATTTAGGATCAAAAGTAGTCCTCTTTCTACTGACCATGCACCAATTTGTGCCTTTCAAGAGGAGGTGTCTTACACACTTTGACAACCAAAATTTTGAATAGCTTTAAATAGTCATTTCAATATAATGAATTAAATGTGATTCCAATAAAAATCCTGTTTCTCTCAGGGCTTATAATCTGTCAAATGAACCACATTGTGGTGTATTAATGTCTTTCTGTTGTTTTTTACTTAGAGTGATCATCTATCTGTATGGATATATGAGTGTAACTGTGAGTGTCATGGTAACATTTATATTTTACACTACTAATTATGACAGCAATGAAAAACATACTTCCTTTTTTTTCTTTAGGGCAAGGGGACTACCAGTTGTCTTACATTCCTCAACGTATTTTTAAATGATGTTGCCTACTACAAGCACAATTTTAGCCAACCTGCTTGCCTCGCTTGAAGCAAACTTACTTTGTTCTAAAATTTGGTTATGGAAATGTGCCTAATGCACAGTTTGTGTTTGGCACCTTTTCAGAAGTTCAGATCTAGTTGACCGCAGAATGGAAAAAGCTTCTGGATCTCAGCAAGTGTTTCGCCATACTGTGATTCATTCCAGGCCTCTTCAGTGGTCAGAAATACATAAGTATGAAATGCATCTGCTCCGAAGAAGTACAATAATAACAATTGTTACTATTGTACTTCTTCACATAATTCTGAAAATTATGTAAAGATTCCCTAGAGTAGCCACATAAAGTAGTTTTGCTAGAGTAGTTTCTAACATTTGGAAGCTGCCATTTGTTTATTTTACTGTTATATTTGAAGATGTTTTCTGGATGAAAGATTTGAGAACTGTTGTGCACAGCTACTTTTCACCAAGGGGATTCTTCCCCATCCTTTCCTTTTATGTGGTCTTCTCTCAGTTATTAGCTAGTTGTTCTAAGATTTTGTTTCCCATTTTTTCATAATTTTCCTCTACCATCTGCCTGTCCTGTATTCTGTAATCAGTTTGCTCATTCATAGCCCCCCATGCCTTAACTTCACCCCTGGCATTCTCCATTCATTCTTCAAACTCAGAGAATGATATGCAAGTCTGAGTCAATCTACGCCAAGTTCTTGGATGTTTGTCAAACAATACTAGAACAACAGCATGATTTGTTCAGAGCTCAAATCTCAGTACCCTCTTGGCATTGTTAAGGGAACTCAGCAAAGGCTGAGAGTGACATGGAGAAAATATTCCATCAATCTACAGGATATTAGCTGCAAGGCACCAGTTCATTCTGCCAATGATGTAAGTCTCTGTGCCAGGATGAGCAAGTGCCACAATAAATAACCTCACATCATACGAAGGTTTTTATCGGATGATAACTGTGTGTGGGTTGAGCGATTTCAAGCTTAAGATTTTGTAGTTGTGGCGGCTGCGACATGCTGATTAAGTGTGAGGGGAAGAGGGATTCCAAAAAAACAAAACTGTGATTTGGACTGTGATTGTTTATGGTTTGAAATTAATTCAAAGGATTATTTTCAAATCTTGAAACAAGTGGGACTCTGGTCCTTAATTTAATCCATATCTCATTGGTAAAAATACTAAACACACAACCCCGTTCATTTATGAAACAGGTTATTCACTGTCATTGTTTTGGTTACTTAAATAGGAAATTGCATTGGAGAGAGCTGGAGCCAAGTATTGCTGTGGTAGGCTTACCCTACTCCAAAACAGACATCTTTGAAGGCAGTCGAAATTTGCAGTTTCCCCATACAAAAGCTGGATGTCTTCTCAAGAAGCTTTATTGTCAGAAAAGACCAGAACTGTATTGGAAGAATTAAGATGAAGCTTTTAAAACCATAAAGCAGAGTACAAACTGCATAAAATTTGGTACATCAGACCACAAATTCAAACATATTCAACCAACTCCTGTTTTTCCAAAAACAGCACAAGAGCATACTTTTTTTCATTACTGCATCGTTGGTATGTTGGTGCAGATTCTCATTAATCCAGGACGTGATCATCTTAAAAGTTTGAAAGCAAGTGGACTTCTCTTGTTTTTGGCCTACTTCTTCAAGATAACAAGAGCGGTCCAGCTGTCCTTTATTTAAAACTCTCAAGATTACTGAAAAAATAATGGTTCAAAATTATTAGGCTCACAATTTGTGTGAATGTAAATGTAAATGTATGTAAAATTGTGATTTTTTTTTTTCCCCAAATACCAGCCATTATGTTTCTAACATGACTTTATGTTGGAATGCTCTTCTCTCATTACAGAAAGGATATTTTTACTTTTTTTTTTAACTTCCCCACCAACACTTCACCTTTTGGCTTGTTTTGTTGAAAAACTGTTTTGTTTCATCCGAGCTGAGCTGGCCATGGATAAGAAGAATACGTGGGTGCCGTGTATCATCCTGTACCTGTGCAAACCATAAGCTTGCAGGGCAGCTGGGTGATGCTGTCAGGTTGCAGACCTGATGGCACTCTCAGTTTTCTGACATTAGTCAAGGTACTGAATCAGGGAAAAAAAAAAATTTCAATCTGATCAAGCCAAGCTAAAATAAATATGTGTAATAAGTGCAAACAAAAGCATTTCTCACCAGCTATGGCAGCTAGTTCCTAGAAACAAACATAAGTGAGAGAACTGTATAAAAACGAGAGTGCACATCCATCTTCCTGCCCCCGGCATAAATTTGCCAACACACAGCAACATTTAATAGGACTTATACTAACCTATCCAGTTACTGGCTACAAATCTTCCGTTGTCATGCCTCATTTAGCTTAAATGTATCACTAATTTTATATTCTCACCAGATTGATGTAGATACAGCGCTGCAAACAGATGTTATGCTTAACAACTTGATCATTTACAAGCAATTACAGATTTGTTTACTTGCCCTGTAACTTAAATGAGACAGAAAAAAGCAGTTGCTCGTGTTAAAAAGGAGATAGGATATTAATTCATGATGGAAAACTAAAGAATAAATTATTCTGAGTTAACTTATTAAAGTTACAAAGCTTGATTTTAGATAAGAATCTGTAATTGCTCATTTACATATGCAAGGGCAGTTGCTAAAACTTTTAAAAGAAATAGTAGCAGTTTGTAGTAATGATCTTTACTTTTTAATATTATGGTGTTGGGGGACACATACACGCAAACACACATTCAGGAGCTCTAAAATAACCCATTTTCTTCGAACATTTTTGGCCTTTTGATTAAAAATTCAGAAAGAAAATAATATCTTCCATTGCCTTTATGTTTAAAAAATCCATAAGTTTAGTAGTTTTTTCTTAATTTTAGAAAATATAGGAAGTGTAATTATTGATTATGTGATCAACATTTCAATAATGTTCATACCTTTGCATCATCACCACAGTTCATCATAGATCTTTGCATAAAATAAAGTTCCTGTTGTTAAATACAAGTAAAAAAAAATACAAAAATCATATATAAGAGCAAATTAATCTGGTACAATGACCTACAAACTATGAAGTTTGCTGCTGCAGAGAGAGTCTGATAAACAACCAGGGTCAGTCCATTGCATGTTAAAAAGTAAGGATTTATTTTCTCTAATTGCTTGGAAGCTTCTTTAAGTTGTGTAATGCACGTCCAAGTTCTTTTATTTTTCATTTTTTTATTTATATATGAGAGTTGGGGTTTCCAGAAAACGTCAGGAATCTGGTGAGGAGGGGGCACTACAACAGAAGACCACTTAAGGGGCAGTATTGTGTATTTTTCCAGCACATAGTTACATTTTATAGCGCAATCAAGAGGAATGTCATTCAAACCAAGCTTATCGAAGAGAACAGTAAAATGTAAAAATGCAGTTTGGAGATGAAGCTTAAAGCACCAGGTCCATTTATGTGATGCCCGGTTTTGTTAATAAAACAACATGTAATCAATGTTTGTATCTAAAATCAAGTCATGAATTAAAAACTTCTTGCTTGAAAGGGATCTGAATGTTAAGTTCTGAGTTGTTTTTCAGGTTTTATTATTCTGTGTTCCTTAGTCTCTGATTACATTACTCTTGTTTCTGTTTTACTTTTATTCTGTCCTTTGGTGATTCTAGTTTATTATTATGTCTATTTCTTGTGTCTAATTATTCTTTGTTACTGCAGTTTAATTACGTTTCTTAGGTCTAGTTTTTCTGTAATGTTTGATTTATATCCTAGTACCCTGTGTACTCTCCCTCACCCCGTGTGCCACTTCCTCTCTCTCTCGCTCCTCAGCCTGTCTTTTGCTCTCTCTCCTCACACCTGCAATCCCTTTCTAATCAGCCATCTATTTCTTGTTCAGTAATCAACCTCCCCAGTATATATACAACTCATTCTCAGTTCCTGGTCTTTATTGAACGAGCTAGAAAGTGGAAGGATAATTTCATGTAGCTATGTAATGCCTCAGTATAAAAATGTTGGATGATAAAATATGACATTCAGTATGGTGTTTGCTTCAATCACAACTTTTGGACTTGTTCTCAAGAACTGAAAATTTTGATTCATGTCTGAACATTTTCCAACAGGGCTTTGGAGATTTTAAACAGATCTGAATTGTCTTTTTTTTCTTGGAAGAAAAACCTTTTGTTCTGGTTTGAGGCAAAAGGTGCCAATGTTGAAAGTTAGGAAAACTAGAGGAACTTTAACTAGAGGAACATATTTGAAAGCGGGTGCAAGTGTGAGAAAACTGGTAAATTAATAAATGGGTGCTTCAGTAAAACTGATGCACATTCATGCAACAAGCATATTACATCTTTTTAATTTTTTCACATTTTCTCCCTAATTGATTTGCTTGTTTTTCAGTTGAGTTGTACAGGAAAAACATCTCAGAATTTGTAAGGTTTTAGATGTTTTCTTTTTCTTTTTTTAATCATTTTTAGCATTAAAAAAACATTGCATTTTAACAAGGTATACAGTGGGTTTTCCTTAGAGCCTTTGTATGTTAGGACTGAAATGCAAGGTAATGAAAATGGCATTTTGGAAACCCTGTCCATTCTCCCGGCAAGCAGTGCTGATGAAAACAAGCACCTCACACTTTACATGCAAATAAAATATGCTGGACATGCACATGAGTGTAGAACAATTTTTTTCAATGTGCCATTTTTAGGTTTATTATGTTTAGCTAATAAAAAATGCCTGCCGGTAAGAGGAAGGAATCCATGGTTAAATCTTGTTGGATCAAAGATCAAAGGAAAAATATTAAGTACTTCTGCGATGACTGCCAACATTTCTATCTCTACAAAGGCAACATGTTTTGTTTGTCGAAATATTGCACAAATATGCACCAGAAATGACTTTGACATAGTTGACATGCTTTTTAAAACCAGATTAATTACACAGCTATTTTCAAAGAATTTGTCAACAAAAATATAAATTATAGGTTTGAGTCACCTGAAAATTAGAAATCATCATGGCTTACAATAAAATCAAATCAACATCTCCAGGATCAGAGAGACAGATTTGGGGGGAGTGATTTTTAGTCAACTAGCAGTGTCCTGAGATTAAAGTAAAACAATAACCTCACACATATTCATATCTTAATTAAAGGCACTGTCTAGACATGAACAGAGATCATACGTACACCAAATATCCAATTCGTTTTCTGCCTTTTGCTGCTTCATCTACAGCAACACCATGTTTACTGACCTGGCAACATGTCATATTGTGTCAAGTCCTCAGTCTTAAGGAGACTTGCTTGAACAGAAAGGTCAGAAAAGCATGTTCATAAAGGGATGTGGACAGCTTTTAGCCCATGGCATTGCTTTAATCAAAGCCAAATGCAGTTGCAGTCAGAAAACACTTCTGATTTACTCAAGCAACACTGAGCACTGGCTCTGAGTAAGACCTGTAAGCTTTGAATCGGTGGGGGCATTGACTAAGAAATCCTAGCATTTCCTCTGAGGTACGAGATGCACGTGTGTGAATATGTATTTATGAATGCTTCTGCGTCAATGCGTGTTCCTGTTCAAGCTGTTCTCATGGTGGGTCTGCGCTCTGGGCTGTTTTTCTTCTGACTTTGTCGGAAACATGTTGCATGAAGCAATACACCTGCAAGTCATGGTGTTAAGTCACTGATGTTGTGCACTTCACGGACCCCTGGTTAACCAGACTCGTTCCTTATCTTGCAGAGAGCAACTTGATAACCAATAAACTGAATTCCTTAAAATAATTACTTGGATCTCAATTTTCTAAATTTTCCTTCCATTTCCCAATTTTGCATTTTTTGTGCCGGCCTTTCACATAAAATCCCAGTAAAAGATACGCCAACGTAACCAACAAAGGAAAGGCTAATACATACCTAACAGAATTAGAATGTAACAGAGTGGTTGTGTAAGACATTGTACTTAATTGCATACCTTCTTTATTTTCAAATTCTAATCCCTTCTATGGCTACAGCAATCTATTAAAATGCTAGTTTTGATGAATAGCAGTGTGTGTTGAGTAGCAAGTGGCCCATTTGTGAGAGCTCCTCCATTGCTGATGAGAATCAGCCCACACAGCACCAAATTGCTGATGAGCTTATTTTTAGTCAACGGGCTGCCCCAGTGACTGAGTTCCACATGGGATTGACAGAAAATGTGGAGCAGATTTCCCAGTTAATACTTGTACATCAGGCCTCTGCCGCTCTGTAATTAACCAATTAACCGACAACACGCCCCACCAACACCATACCTGATTCAGTTTGCAATCACAGCAATCCTCGTCTGCAAAGTTTTAATTGTGCCCGAGGCAATAACTTAGTGTTTGTAATCACATTCTCCCCCTTCTTATATTGCACCACGGTGCGTTTGGGAGGGAAAAATATACTGGCGCAAGCTAATTCTGCAAACCTCTATGTTGGAGGTGAGCTTAGTGCACACACATTGCACATTACTGACAGTGCTGAGGGTTTTGCTGAGCAACAGAATAAGTGTTAATATGCTTTCATAATTATTTACAAGTCGTGCACCGAAAGCCTCAGATGAGGGGTGAGTGGCAAGCAGGGGGGTCTTTATCCAGCATGTCCCCCTTGTGGCCAGGTTTTGTTGAGGCTACAGAATGCAGACAGAGAGAAAAGGCAAAAGTCCTTGCATCCATAATATATTCTGAGATATAAGCATTATACTTGAGCACGATAAAAGACAAACAAGTTTTAACTCAGGAACCTGCATGCTGAGGTTGCCCGGTGAAGACAAGCCTTGTGCCAGAACCAATCATCGTTCAGGAGGCAGAGAGGGTGAAAAGACTAGATGAATCACTAAGCTGTCATGTGTCTATTTCCCATTCCGACCGTGGCTAAGCAAATTATAGGTGACTTAATGTTCCACTTTTTTCTACATTCTGGTGCACTGCCAGGCCATACATGGAGCTGAAAGGCAGAAATATGATTTGTCAGATGGAGGCTGCCACTAATTGTTCCATTCAAATCTCTCCATTTTTCTTCAGGAGACCACGGCCGCCCACTGCTTTTTAAAAATACATGGTTGACACTATTCACAACAATGGACTTAAGGCAATTACAAGAGTCATGCATTCTAATATGATAGGCAAAGGAGAGACTGGGATTAGCTTTGCACTCTGGTTATTTTACACACACACACGCCCGCTCACGCCCACACACACACTGCAAAACACAAACAATCTAGGGCAGCTATTCCAAATCCAATTGTTGTGAACATGAAGCCAGCTAGTTTCAGGCGGTGGGGTGAGTTTGGCCCACACATACCAATTAGGCCTGTTTCCAAAGCAATACTGCACAATGCTGCCCAGAGGACTGCAGCAGAACAAGACTTTGATTTCCCTCAATGTGATTGTAATTTCATATTCGTCTGAAATGCAACGTGGCTATCGAGGCTTGCTCCTCGAGATGAGCCGTTCTCAACAAGACACTTGCCCCTGCCGTTTATGAACAATTTTTGGAAACAAATAAAGTTTGAGGAAGCATTAAAAAATGCTTGCTTTTTGTTGTGCAAACACATTAGGCTTTGATACAGCTCCAGACAAGAAGGATGCCTGTTTTTTTTTTTTTTTTTTAATCGGACCCACAGTGTCCTTCTGTTGCCACGTCAACTGCTTGCTTTTGATCCATCGTCGGTTCTTTTTTTTTTTTTTTTTTTTTTTTGCTCACAACCGGCTGCCCCTCGTGACTGAGCGTAATGGTTGCATCTCAGATAGAAAATCAAGGCCATAACTGTGAATGCAGCCTCTGGTCCTCGCGCCGACTAAACACTGTCGGGTCCCAGTGCAGCACATCAGACAGATTGAGGAATAGAGAGGGAGGAGGCGTGTAATGAGAGCCAGGAGAATTACTCTATTTAAACGGAGAGCAAGATTGTTTACATTCTTTCTTTGCGACTTATTATGATGGGTAGTAGACTGCTAATGAGAGGAGCTTCTTTTTTGTCTGGTGCCATGTTGTTACTTCAGGTTTACACCATATGTTGGATTAAAAAAAAAATCTCTTCATGGTGCATCCTTTAAAGTTTCTTTTGGTTTTGTCATAAAACGTGGTTGTATTTTTAGTGTAGGGGAGTGGCAGAAAAAGCAAAGTAGCCTGTTTACGATGACCCTATGACTGTATCTCAGTGTAAGACCCTGGAGGAGATCCGATTGTCAAAGTAAATCTTCACCTTCTTATTTGAAGCATTGTGAAGACTTGAGTGGTAGCCACTGGGGACAGAAACCAAAGCATCCCAGAGAGCGCAGAGGTGTAACTGCATGAAGGTGGCCATATTAGCAGAGATATTGTTCGGGATTATGTGCCCCCTTCAACCCGGGCCAGGAGTTTGTCAGCAGAAGTGCAGATATGGCTCTATCAATAATCCATGGCATTGTGTATTTCCCAACTGATGCCATTATACGGCTGGGGGATGACAGCGCTCACCAACTCCATCATCTTATCCACAGGGACCAGGATCTCATAAAACGCCCTCAACATAGACTTCTCATATAACGAGTAATAACTCCAGCCAGTTAATACAGGGGAATTATCAGCGAGAGGAGCAGTGAACCAGCAAAAACCAGCCACTGCCACTGAGTTGCAGTTGTGGAGTGAAGATCAAGGGAGGGTGGTGGGGGCCGTTGGGAGAGAAGGAGAAACAAAAGAGAGAGATAGATGGGCCAATGTGAGATGAGAGAGGGAAAACTGGCGAATGATAACAGATGGAAGAGGAGTGAGCTGGGCTGTCCTGTTAAACACGAGTTGAAGAGAAATGTCTTTGGGATAAAGAGGAGTATTGGTGGAATGCAATATAAACTGTCAGAATTTAGGTCAATATTTTTTATGTACACATAGCTAAACATTCTCATACAGTCTGAGGATTCTTCTATTCTACTAAATGGAAGGTATCTTTGCTAAAGACCCTGTAATGAAAAGCTTAAACCAGTAATCCTTCTAATCCTATTATAAACTGCTTGTGTATTTTTTTTCATTAGTGCTTCATTTAGAGATTATTACTACATGTTCACTATACTAAGGCAAAGTTCAAAGCACTGGACACTGGAGTGCTAACTCACCCCCCTATTATGTCCAAGCTTGACAAAGTACTTCAATAATAATATCAATCTTGTTTGTTTCCAATGGATATTGCAATAATACAAACAGTAATACGAGTAATAACTGGCTGAAGTGCACAAACCTGCTAAAGGCATCCCAATTCTTCACGAAGGATAGAAACACCCAGACTAAAAGAGACGAAAAAAAAAAAACAGAAACAAATTGGATGCAATATGTCACTGTTTTATATCTACAAATGTACACCCTGAAGCTGTGTCTTATTATTTTGAATTTTTCATCTTTGCTCATCTTTTTTATTGTTTGTTTGTTTTTTGTTTTTTTTCTACCATATTGTATGAATGTTGATAGCTTTTGGTCGATGTCCTTGCTTCAGTTTACATTGGTTTTGCTTCTGCTACTTTTTAGTCTTACCATTTTGATTGTTTGATAATTTTCAGAATATTACCAAACAAAGATAGTGTAGCTGCTTCCCTACACACTATGACCCATGGACTTGGTAAGCATTACTGTACAAGAATATTCTTAGTTTGGCTGTAAATAGCTAATACTCAATGCCAAAGGCAATTATTAACAAAGCTAGTAATTTGAGTCAAAATTAGCAAGTCAGGGCACCAGCTGATTATTATGAAATAATGGCCAAAAAGCTCTCTGTCTCTGTTAGTTATTGTTTGATAAATACTTGCCTTGTGAGGTGTTGTACTGTAGAACAATAGCTGTTCTCAAACAGCAAGCTTTAACATACTGTAAGCAGAATAAACACAGCGTCTCCCTAATTTTATTTTATTCACAATACTTCACCTTCTAGTTAAAAAGGAAAAGAAAAAAAAAACTTTACACACGGCATTTAACTGGATTTTTTTATCAGCCGGATTTGTGGCGATCACTTCAGTTGTCCTCCCAATTGATTCTATAGTTATTTTGTTTCTTTAAGTTTGTTATTGAGAAGTGGGATGCTAGGCATCATTTGCATATTCAAAATAAATAATCTGAAAAAAAAAATTCTCATAACTTGAGTTGTGCATCTCTGCAGTTACTCAGGTTAAGCAAATTAGATACTCAGTTGAGGTTTAGAAAAATTGAGGGAAAGCATTATGCTTACATAACTTCCATCATATTGGTAAATGATTATGTGTGTAACATGACTCTATTATCTGTTAAATCTGCAAATGACAAATTAATTTCTAGGCAACACAAAGAAGTAACACCTTTGTTCTGGATCACTGCCTGTTTGATCTCAAGCATTGAGTAATAAGCATCTGATACCAGGGCCTTTACTATACCTTTTATTCTTAAATATTGGTAGGGATCGGCCACAAGTGCTATTACCAGTGAGGGGGGACAGGAGTGAGAAAATAAATATATAATAGTCCCTCCCACCAAGCAAAGACAGTCATCGTTTGCATTTCAGCGGACAATAAAGAGGGCCATCTGTTCCTGTCATTTGTGCTTTATTGTGTTCCTCAGCGGGCCACTCACTTTGGAACATCACATCAAGGCCGCCCCTCCTAATATTTTATAACGTTTTACTTAGCTTGAACCCCTCCGATCATACACACACCCACACAGATCAATCTCAAGGAATACAGAAATGAAAGTTAGTTTTTGTGTGCAAAACTGCAGAAACATAAAATCACATTGGCAAACATGTAGCATTAATAGCAGGAAGACAAGTAATGTTAGGCTTTTGAATGTTTGGGAAAAGAATCTCGACAGAAAAAAAAAACACATTGGTAAGCATGGCTTTAAATAAATCCTCTGCCCTTGCCACTCAAGCTGGCCTCAGTTATGGTATGACAAACACTGCCGAATGTCTCCTTTCATTCATCCTGGAGGACAAGAAATAGAGAGAGAGGAGGAGAGAGAGCGACAGAGAGACTAACTGAGGAAGCATTCTGAAAATTGCTGGTTTCAGAAATGTATGTCTTGTGGGACGTAACTGTAGAACTTCTGTTTTCTTCTGTTCTTCTCTATGCACATCGACAGTAAGCACTATGTAGATTCCAGCTTAATCCAGGTGTGCTCTACAATGCATAATAATGGCAAAAAATGCAGGCAAAACACAAAATTAAAGCTAGAAGTCTTGATGTTATTTAAGATACATTCTCTGGCCTCAGTTATGTATCTTTTTTAAAAAACATAGATAACTAATAAACCTTTTATATTGTATTCCATGTTGTATTTCTTTGGAGAGAGTAACTGATCAGTAGTAACCTCACATTCTTGGCCTGGAAACTGGTTGCAGCCAAGGCCTTTTTGTGTTTTTGCTTCCCATGTTAAAAAATATGTTACATATGTTAACATATGTAAACTCCTTCCTATCACAAAGCTGTTTTTGCTGATTCTTTCATTGTTTTGGTGTTTTGATTCAAGAACTCTTGAACTGAGAGTACATCTCATATCCTTTCCTTCTAATGCAATTTCATCAAATCTGTTCTAATCTCATTTAAAATTTTGCTTCATATCATCACATCTATTATTGTCTAGTCTTATCTAAATGTATTTAAGCACTTCAAATATTTTGCAAACCCATGCCATTATTTCAACATATGTATTTAATCTCACATCATTTGATCTAATATAGTGTCTCCTTTTCTCATCCATCCACCGCATCTCATTTTATCACACTTTTTTCTCATCTCATCTGAATCACATGCACCACTGGGACGTTAACAGCTTTTTTTTCTATTGATATAATTGCATTTTATTTAAATTTATGTCATCTTACCTGTTCTGGTCTTCATTATTTCACCCTTTCTGATGTCACTACATCTGACTTTTATGCATTTCATTTGATCTTATTTAATTTCATTTTATCTAATCTTATTTTGTCTGAGTTTTATTTATATATTTTTGTTACATTTTACACTTTAATTTCAATATATTTTAGCCCATTCCATGCATTATCATTTCATTTTTAATTTAATTTAATCTCATCTATTAACTTTTCAAAAATATTCTAACTTATTAAATATTACTGTACATGATAGGCTGAATAACACACACACTGTGATGTCTGACACTGTTGAAAAGAAAAAGAAAAAAACACTCACAAGCAGTGTTTTCTCACTGGTAAACTGACTGAATGCAAGATTTGCAGGTGCATTTCCATCACAGTCAGCAAGGTTAAACTCCAGAGAAATTAAACAAATTGCTCCTCTAATGCAGAGTAAAACAAATGGAGAACTTTAGTGCACATGTGGAACCCTCTTGGGTTCTAATTATGTAAAACTATAGACATCAGAAGGCAGTGAATTCTTTAATGAGCACTTGAGAGAACAAAGGGAATTTAAGTGCATGTTAATAAGAGAGGCGAGACAACAGGAGAAGGCACAATGCCACAGAAAGAATTGTTACGCATTAAACGAGGGCATTTGATGTTTTACCACCAACCAGCAGCTTCTGACAAATACATGGGGCATTACAGGATATTTTAGAGAAATTTATTTTCACTGTGATCTGAGCCCATTTAAGCTGTTTATCCATGATTAATAGATTTGCAAATGATGCACGAAACGTACAGAAACCCAAGATGAATTTATTGTCAGGGGTTTTAATATTGGTGCAAAAGAGGCCGAGGCATTTCGCACTAACATGCAATCAGTGAACAAACCTGCTCCCGACTAGTGTGACACAGTTGTGTAAAATTACAGGTTAAACTCTCCTGTCAGATCACAGGGTTTACTGCTGGGCTAACACAGTACCAGGGGAGCACTGTCTACTCTTCTAAAATACTGTGTGTATAAAGCTGTATTACACTGTGGAGGTCGGTATCCTGACTCTGTTTACAAGGAGACACTGCTAACATTACTCAGTCCTTTTCAGGAGCAAAAATATAAAATTACTGTGGTCTAACCAGTGACAAATGTGAAATATTTTTCAGTTTTGTTGACATTACTTAATTTTACATAATTGTACAAAACATTGCCTTCATTTTTCCCTCTCTGGAATTTGCAGTTGTGCGATTCATTTCATTCAACTGCAAAGTTTAGTGTTTGCAACCGAGATCTCTGTTTCAAACACTAAGTTGTGGAGTCGCTTTACCTAGACTATTAAAATCAACAATGTCAAAGGCTCTAATTTAGCACAGAACATCCAGAATAAATATATAATAAATTATAATAAATAATCCAAAAGAATAAATGGAGGTAAAGACCGTCAAATAATGATCAATTTCTTTCCATTAACTCTGACCTCCTTTTTATCTCCTTTAAAATCATAATTAAATCTGAGACAGAAAAAATAAAAATCTTTGAGTGTTTTATCTGACTCTATTCAAATTCCTCAGCACCATCTTTGATATCTATGACCCTCAGTAAGGGAAGCCCCAAGGCAGTGACGGACTGTCATCCCTCCCCTGGGGGCAGAAGCTGCACTTTTCAGCTCCCTAATGATGTGTCTTTTGAATGAAGGAACCCAAGCCACAGCCTATCACTTAGCAGGCTTAACCGCAAAGGCAGAGGTGGGCTAGATAGAGGGGACAGAAAGACAGAAAACACAGGAAGATGGTTGTGAGAAGGTGTAGGTTTGACTTCCGACAGATAAATGCTGTTACTTTCATAATTACAAGCAGATATCTGAGATTTAAAAATTTCTGGACACAGGTAATATAAAGCAATTTAGGTAAAAATTGTTTAAACAACTGAGAAACAAATAATGAATGAAAGTAGAGCAAAAAACTGATCATCTATCACTTTGGCAATTCTCTGTATAAGAACGTCTCTGAAGCATCCTGCAATTGGAGACATTCGGCTATGAAATACATATTGCATAAATGACAGGCAGTAATACAGCTGTTGTTGTCCCACTGTCACTCTCTAAATTTGAACATTCTCAGTCTGGAGGGCTCTGCATAATCACTGTTTATCCATTACATTCCCCTCCATTCTGCTGAATGGCAACACGTCGTCAAATTGCTCTCAATCATCCAGTAATTGATGTTGTCGCATTTTATGGTGGTAATACCAAAGGCACCCTTGGTAAATTTTCTTGCCTACATCACCACAGTCTGCAATCCTTGTGTGTATCAACTTTTTCTCCCTTGAACTTTACCTCAAGGCTGATTTAGACTCTCCTGGAAGCAAAACTGGTCCACTTTTAATGTTCTTATAGTCTCTTCCTTTGACAGGACAACTGTTAGCTAAAACATAACAGAAAAGTAAAGAATAGCATCACAGACAAGGATGTGCAAAGGAAGTAAAATCTGTGATAAAAAGAAAAGTTGCCGGAGGCTCTCATGAGTAGCCACAAGGACTCTCTTTCTTCCTCTGCAATGTTTTTGTAATTATTAAATCACATTCCAGCAGGAACACCTCGGACACCCAACAAAGGGATGCAAATGTGTACAGGAGATGATAAGAATAGAGTTTGAAAAATCCTACTCTTTGCTCAACACAGAGTTGTGCAAAGCCATAATGCCCTTTTAATTTTCCACATTTTTTTTTCATGTTACATCTAACCTCAATGATTTTTATAAAGTGATAGGTCAAAGCAAAGTAGTCCTTAATTATGGTGTATCTAATACATTCTTTTTACTGAGATACTCCCAAAATAAAATCCAAACTATTTGGTTGAAGAGATTGCCTCTAATGTTGGCACAACAAAATATTAAGTTACAGGTACCATAATTTTTGTTCAGACCTGATTTATTAGTAATTTCTTTGACAGTTGTTCTAGGTTAGTTGCCATTTGATAATCCGTCTCTTCAATTTGCCACGATCAGGGAAATTAGCGACAGTTCAGTGGATATTAAACTTTTGAATAATATGTGCAATTTTTGCCACAAGAGCATCAAATTGCTCGGAGATGATCTAATAACATTCAACATGCTTGCCTATAATTTTCTTTCTGACATCATGGGACAACTTTCTCCTATGCTTTCTGTGGTCCATGTTCAGTGTGGTTCACACCATCTCAACAAAAGCAGCACTGTGACTACTTGTGTGGGACAACTGCAAGCCTACCAAAAGATGGTGATCCACCTAAACTAACAGGGTGAGTAAAGACAGATTTACCCTGGAAACTTCACGTGGCTGCTCTCCATTCTGCCTTTCACTTTACCGCCATTCGCCACCATCCTGTGTTTACGCTACTTGTGACTCTGCGAAGCCCAAAGATGATCCAAGAAGCATACATGGGAAATGCAAGAAGGCATAATAAAAATAGAAATGAGAGGTGACATTGGAGGCAGACGCAATTCAGGGACAGCAGTTTCGGCAGGCAAAATTAGCATAAAATTGGCTTTACCACGCTCACATTGTAATTACAGACATCAATTACAGCTAGTCAGAGGAAATTTACATGGAAGCTTACATGATCAACCCACCAGTCCCGATGACTGCATACTAACCTGCAAAATCCCCTCCAAAAAACAAGGGAAACTGACCTATGTATTCCAAATATTGGGCCAACCCACTGGGAAAATTCCCTCTACTCTGCACTTGGGTAAAAACTTCAATGCTTCCTCTCCATGTTGAAAATTTGATTCTGGACATGGAGATCAGACTTCAGTGAGGACATGAGTAGCGGTGTTCTGGATCAGCTGCAGCAGTCTGATTGACTTTACAGATGGGATGATGACAGCTGTGTTTAATTTTCTTGACTATGATGTTTTTGTTAACTATTAGCGCAAGGACTTTATAACAAACCATATTCATGTCATATAGCCCAGATATGAGTCCAACTGGAAATCTGTAGCAAGACTTATAAGCTACTATTTAGATGCTCAGAGTTCAGATTCTAGATGAACTGATGAGTCAAACCCCCAAAACTCTTAAAGATATAAATGTAATGAGGGGTGGTGAAGCAAAAATGCTGTAAACCTAATATCACCTTACCGCCACCTCACATTTAAGTGTTACTATTTTTGGTCTCTGACCTAATATGCCAATAAAACATGTTGAAGTTTGTTTTTGTAAACTGACAAAATGTAGAAAACATAAATCTACATTTATTTGTTGTAACTGGATTCCTGTGCTGTCTGTCACAAAGATTAAACATCGTTCCAAGTCTCTTGTTAACTGAAAAGTTTCAGATTTCAGAAAACATGAGGTTTCAGAGCTGAACAGACAGACCTCTTGATTTTGGACATGTTTTGAGGTGCATTTGTAGTTTTCTTCTGCTTCTCAGTAAGGAGCAAGCAAGGGTTTTTCTGCTGTTGTATGAAAGAGTGTGTGGCAAAAGCCTCGGTTGAGATTTTTCACTGTCTTTGCACATTTGTCCTGTGAGTCCATGGAGTTGAGTGATGTTTGACAACCATGTAGATGCTTAGGAACGGCAGCTGGTTATGCACATTTGCATGACAGGTGGCAAAGAAAAACACATACCTTAAAACCTCTGAAATGGTATGCGAGGTCAAAACTCTAACTAAACTGACATAATTATGGGAATGTTTAAGCACCTAAAATGTAAGAAAGAAAGAATAATAGAAATGTGGGGTGTTTTGGGATGTAGAATACACAAAGGGAGTAGTAAGAAAAATGCATCACCTTTGCTTTTAAATACACTCCCAAAACCTTCAAAATAAAAGCAAGGAGCAGGAAGGCAGAGCACAAACGAATATTCACACTGCCTCTGGATAAAGGAAAGGAAAGGAAAGTGGAAAAAAAAGTGTTTCTTCTGTTGCCTTGCTTCTTGCCTGGTTAGAATCTCTCCACATTGATCACGATTTACTGTCTGAAGATGCATTGGCAGTTGTTGACAGAGACAGAGATTGTGATGATAGACTCGGTTATTCCACAGAGATAGACATGGGAGGGGCAATGAGGGGGAGTCGACTCTCCGCTCTTGTTTTCTTTCCGACTCTCTTAACTGTGTTTACTCCAACAGTATGCAGAGCTGATGAAACTTTCCTTCCTGATGAAAATTTGCCACTATTTCTGCAATATGGTCTTTATTTAGCACTATATTTGGTCTCATTTCACCCTTGCCCCTAATTTGTGGCCCTTGACTCCACATTTGTAAGAGATAGGACATCCCAGTTATGTATGTGGAGTAAGGAAAGGTCCTGTTGGGGGTGGGGATAGCTTTGCAGCCCTGAAAAACTGAAGATGTCAGTGTTACACTTGGAAATGAGTGGTAGAGGCTGCACCTGAAAAACCTTTTATAAATATAAATATTCTCTTTCTTGACATACAGGGTGTTTCAAAAATTTTCATATGTCAAGAACATTTTATATTTTGTTTTCATTAGATTAACGTAAATTTCAGTTTGTTAGACCCACACAGTAGTGCACATTTGTAAAGTGCAAGAAAAATATTACATAGATTTCAGAAAGGTTTTAATTTCAGAAGAGTTTTCATTACAAGCCAAATGAAAACCTTAGTGTTATAGAGAAAAATAATCTCTGCATGCAAGTCAGCTGCATGCATTCCCAAACAGATGTATATCTAACATGTATTTATAACTGCCCAAACCTGCAACTCCCCGACACCCTAGAAAAAAGGAAGTCACCCAAACTAATGTCAGGTGAAATGTTTGTCCTGGCCTTCACTCATGCAGTGGCCAATCAATGAATGCAGTCTGCTGTCAATCAAATTGCTTGCATACAATACAAGCAGTTCTTTGGTGCAGTTCTTTCTACCTCTTAAGTGGTTTCCAAAAATGAGGAAGAGCCACACAGGATCTGATAACAGAGACGAATCTGACTTGGAACCGGTCAAAGCCGCTCCCCTCGAGAAGCAGCTGAAAGCTGCAGCATGTAACTTTTATTTAAAAACATGTTTTTTACATATTTGCTTAAACTGTCACTATATAGTGTTAGAAAGATAAAAAAAAAAATTCTCCTCTGCCTTTTCCAAGTGTTCCAAGTGCTTTCTGCAGAAAAAAACAATTAGAGTCTTGTGGAGGATCAGAGCACTGTCAATCATGACCGTGTACATGCTGCTCACATCTTCCCCACTTACTCTCTGCTACGCTGCGGCTTTTTCCCTACAACATGAACTACCATGAATACTCAGTTGTTTCTCTGCCATTAGCACACTGAGCAGCATGTACATGAGTGGGATTGACAGCACCGAGTCCTTCTTTCTGACTTTATTTGTTTTTGACCAAGAACAGTGCATTTCTTCTGACGGCCACAGATCACAGATTATCTCTCTCATACCATACTGTCATGACATAGCGATAGTTTTAACCAATATTTAAAAAAAAACACTTTTTTTTATGAAAGTTACATACTGCAACTTTAAGTATGCAGTAGCAAAATACAGGGATACCCCAGGAAATCCCTGTGAGCTAGTTCCAGAGGAGAGGCACCTGGTTACTAATGATCTGCCTCCTGCTGTGATTTTAGAACTCACCAGTAAACTTGCGATCCTAAAGTGAAGAGCTCTGTTGGAAATATATAAAATAATCTGAACTTTATATTTAAGTGAATAAAATAAAGAATCAACAAATAGGATAAGGATACAACAGTTAGCTCCCTAAAGCACTTGTATAATGATTAAGATGAAACGGATAAATAAAAAAATCTAATCAAGAACTTTTCCTTATATAGCGGGATAAAAATCTAACATTTAGGTTTCCCTTTTAATTATATCAAACTTCCATTCCTATACCAAACTCCTTTGTGGTGATTGAGATTGTGAGATGACGTTGTCAAGAAGCTGTGATTATATCCAAGTTTCATCTGGATCTTCTGAGCATGAGCGTAAGGGGATTTCAGAAAAAAAAAACACAAAAAAACAATGCAAGAGTGTAGACTGGAGATGAGACGGAAGAGAGAGAGAGAAAGAGAGAGGACAAACAACTGATTTCCATCAAACCAGATTGTCAAACCAGATGGGGACTATTTGAGAACTGGGCCAGAGTGGATGGAGGGTGATTGCGCAAATTTCAAACCACACAGTATAGTGCAAGAACAAAATGGGGCTCTTAAGCATGTGCTGCTGTGATGTCATGTAGTTCTAATCATTGTTAAAAAAAAAAAAATCAAATAAGGGTTTTTATTCAATACACTGAGCATTAAAGTATGTAAAAAGTTGAAATTGTGTTTGTAGTTTATGAATATAACACTTGTGTTTCTGGAGCAGAATACTCAGGGTCAGCCTTTTTAATTTCTGGAAAGGTAGCATGCATTAAACTCTATCCAACCTTTCACCTTTGACTAGGAAGTCTCTGCATCACAAGCTAAGAGCATGAATTCCAGACAAATGTATGTGTCTGTGTGTGCATGCAAATAATTTTTGGAATGATACTACAAGCTCTGACCATTATCATAGCGCCTCTGGCAACACCTGAGCAAAAGCTCATCAGCATGCCAGCATTGATCCGGGACACAGTTATTCTCCAAAGTGGGTGGGCCCAATCACATACTTTTAAACATGTTATCTGAGCCAACACACGCTTTCTGTCAGCCATAAACCACATGGACGACAAAAACTAGCTCTGTTTCAAGCCAAAGGAAGATTGCATTTAATATTGCAGAATAATTTTGAAACAGCAAGGCTTGTTTTTTTTTTTTTATTAGTTTTACTCAGAGGCACAATGATGGTGTTCTGATTTCAGAAATAAGTTGATACATTAAAGGTAATATAAGAAAGGAAACTAGTTTTGAGCATCTGTTTTACATTTGAGTCAGTGGATGTTTTACATGACGTGCCCTCGGGGTGTGAACAATTGATGTTAATGTCAACTCTCTTGAATATCATGTGGTTCCAAAACCTGCCAAATAAGATATTCACAGAGGGCAATGATGACAACTTTTAAACACACACACACACAATTTATTTTTACTACAATGTCATGTATTTGACGAGGCTGCACATGTCGCACTTATTAGCATTGTTGCCTTGCAGCAAGGTCATGGATCTGGATCCCGGCCTGCGGTATTTTATGCATGGAGTTTCCATGTTTGTAATTTGTTTTTTAGAAAAAGTCTTGCGTTTCCTTTAAAATTAGAACAAAAAGAGGCACAGCTGCACTGTGGGGCAGTTGGTAGTACAGTTTCCTTCTAGCAAGAAAGTCCTGAGTTCTAATCCCAGTTGGGGGAATACCGACCTGCATGTTCTCCCTGAGCACGCAAGGATTCGGATTTGATACTCTGGCTTCCTCCCACAGTGCAAAAGTATGACTGTTAGCTATATTTAGCTGATATTATTGTCTAAATTAAATAATAATTTTGTTGCTAAATTATTATTTTATTTAAATATTCCACAGACAATATATTTAGTGTTCAAATGAGTTAACTTAAATTACACCTGACTGAACACTGGATGAAAGCAAAATTTTTCCAATGTGATCATTGACTCGTGTTAAACGTGCATTAAATCTTTACGGACCTCATTGTATGCAGACTAGAAGTAGTTTGAAGCAAATTCCAGAAACCTGGAAAAAAAGTTTCTGCCATTTTCTTCAAACAGACTGATTGGACTGCATTTCCCAGCATTCATTGCGCTCACTGCTGCACAAATTTAAAAAAAGAGAGATCTAGTTTGCTTTAACACTCAGAATGCAGACCCAAACAAGGGAGAACAAACTCACATGTGTCTTCTAACCTGCTGGACAAGGAAACTGACTGAATGTGATTTTTTACACGTGTCAGATTGAAAGCAGGAACTGATGAGAGGAGTGGTACGTCCATCTAGAAAACATCACTAGCTGACAGATTACCTTTGGATCCAACCAATAAATAATTTCACAATATTATTGAGATCAAAAGATCTTAGTCATTAGATTTGACAAGTCAACAATTTTATAATACCCAAACAGGAAATAAAATGTTGCCTTATACAGTTTTGTAACCTAACTTTAAAGAGTTTTTGTTTTAAAACGGCTTTGGGCTGCAAACATCCATCCATCTATCCATTTTCTTCCACTTTATCCGGGGTCGGGTCGTGGGGGTAGCAACTTAAGAAGGGAGGCCCAGACTTCCCTCTCCCCAGCCACTTCTTCCAGCTCCTTTGGGAGAATCCCAAGGTGTTCCCAGGTCAGCCGAGAAACATAGTCTCTCCAGCGTGTCCTGGGTCTTCCCCGGGGCCTCCTCCTGGTGGGACGTGCCCGGAACACCTCACCAGGGAGGCGTCCAGGAGGCTGCAAACAGTTACTATCAAACCGAGGCTCATTGCTAGCATATTCTGTAAATTAGTCTTTCAGTTCAGAATGTGGAGATTGAGCATAATTATTGATAGTTGGATGGATTTCCATATTATCTACATTAGATTGATCACAGACTCACCTCCATGATCCAGCTGACTGGCTTCTGTCTCGTTTTTCACTGCTAAACTCGCCTGTAGCATTCCTCAAGGTCCCCTGCCATGCCTGAGGCAGTGGAGAACATCTAGCGATCACAAGATGAATTCAAGCCCTGAACCAGGTTTCTTCATGTTTATCTCAGGGCGAGTTTTACACGCTCAAGCTTTTATTCCCTTTTTCCCGAGGAGACATTGATCTAACCTCCGCTGACATGCAATTTGTCAATACTTGAATTTTTAAAGGTATATATATATATAGGTAAAAATTAATTGCATGAAGTCTGAATAAATTGAACAATATGACACTTACCCTTTTGAAATGTGTACATACTACATAAAACCTTTATGGAGAAAATAACTCCATGGTGTTCCCTTTCTCGTCACTTATAATTCCTCTGAGTGTTGTGCAATATTCTTTCTTGTGAAGCTGAAATTATGTTTTGGGGTCTTAAAACTGCTTTTAAAAAAATCCCTACTGAAAAAAGGAACCTTTATAGCCACTCATTCATGGGATTTTTGTTTTCTTTTATATATTTATTTTATGATATATATAAAAGAAAAAAGAAAACACAAGTTTGCTTGTTTTTTTTTTTTTTTTACTTCAAATCTCCAAATCTAAATGACAACATTTAGGTGTGGCTGTTAACATGTCCAAATCAATATTCTCAGGCAGGTACAAGCTCCTGTTGTCTTGTTACAAAACAGCTACATCATGCCCGATTCCAGGACAACCGCTTATTAAGGGGGAAAAATAATGATGGTTGATGTTGTCCACACATTCAAGGATTATCTGCCTTTCTTTTTGGAACTGTTTCTATGTATAATATTGCCAGTCTTTCCATGACCATGCAATTATGGAAGATTTTGCAGGCTGCTTGTTTTCTCACAATAGCAGAACACAAAACCGTGTTCAAATAGGCTCCTGGCATCAGAGAGTTCTCCTTGTAGGACAGCCTTAAAGGATGCACTGCCATCTTTTTCAGTGCAAGAAATTCAAATAGCTGGTCTTTCTGTTCCACTAATGGGAGGCTATTCAGTATTTTTACAGCAGTACAAAACTTCTAATTGCTTCTCACCTGTATAAATAAAGTCATATATTTTGTGGGGTGTTGAAATACTTATGTTGTCTGTACCTACATGCCTTTGTTTAGATTCAAATAACGAATGAGAATGTTTTAATGCAAAACATATACTTCACTGATGTATTACTTAAAGAAAGAGTGCTTTCTGTAATTGCAAGTAGGGGTAATAGTCAAAATGTTGCCCTTGAGCAAATAGTCCTGATGCAAAATGCAAACCAATATTTATTTTAATTTGTAATTGTGAGTTAGTATAATGTTTAAATGAAAGTAATATAACCAACTATATCAATATTAAATAAATCAGAAATATGAATAAGAGACAAGTGGTAAATACAAACTCAACCACTTTGTCAAAGACATTACTGGACAAATCATATTGCAATCAGAATTGATAATAGAATATCCTTATTTGGTAGCTTTGTCTTGCGTTCATAAATATTTTGTTTGTGTTAGCAGTTTGTGTTTCTCTATTTTCTCTATTTATAAGTAGCTAACGCCTTGCTATTGTGAATAGCTAACAGGCTAACAATAGCTAATTGTAACCAACTGTGACTGGCTGCTATCACTACTGTTGAACAGTGGTAGAGTTTGCCATGATGTTGAACAACATGAAAGGAAAAAAAAGTCTCAATTTGTTATGGAATCTACTTCTAATAAATTCCTAATAAGTTCCCTAAGATCTATTTAACTATACAACACAGTTTTCTTTTTGTCATGTTTACCGATTAAAGGGGTTTAATCATCTCTGGACCTCCAAGATTCATAAGCTCAAACTGTGAAATTTGTGGGGCTTTTTCTTAACATGTACCAACATTTTCTTCAAAATGTTGGTAAATGTTACAATTATAAACCTATGCCAGTTGTGACAGATTTGAACATAGGTTTTTAATCAATAAATTTGCACATGACACTAAACAAGATGTTGACATGTTTTGCATTGTTTTAATTCTCTAAATAATTGATATCTTATACCTGTTTGGATTTTATGTTCTGGTCATGTAATACTGCTTTCTTAGGTAGTTTTTTTTTGTGTTTGGACTGTTCAGTAGAGTTCCAGGTAAAAAGCTAATGTCAAGACAGAAGAAGCAGAGGAGATCAAAAAGTCTTTTGTTCCTCTGGATTCGGAAAGATTACAAAGTATGGTAGATCCAGTGACAAGTAGAAGTAGAAGTCTGAGATTAGAAAAGTTTTTGACATTGCTTTTTATATTTCTTTTACAGTTTTTTTTCTTTAATTAATCGTGTTTCCTTTATATTATTCTTTATACATTTATAAACCTATATGCATTGGGATACATCTGGTCACATCTGCTTAAATAGAAACTGACATAATATTATCCACAAATACTGGCATTGATGGTGAATATTTATACAAAAATATTATCGTAAGAAATTTTGATGGCGACTTAGTCACCCTAAGACATCATATTTTGATTCAACTCTCTCACATTGATATCTGGAGATACACATGGCCTTTTACTGGACCATGTGTGGTTATGTAAATTTTGGACCTTTTCCAGCTTGTTTGTTGCTATTCCAGTTGTTTAAATGTTTTAAAAATCACTCTGTTTGTAGATTTTCTCATTTTTGAAGATTGTTTACTTCACCTGAGGGCCCGTTCTCCTGTCTTATGCATTTTCAAGAGTGGCTAAGAAAAATCGGCTTCTGTGTCATGGAATAAACAGAAAGCCATAAATTACAAATTAACAGATCCCTGACTCTCTGATCAAGGAAGTAGTCCCAATATGTGTGGGAAATTATTAGTATTATTAATTTCATAATATTTTTCAACATTGACTTTATTTCCACTGTTGAACAAATAACCTCAAGAGGAATTTATTTGAAAGATTTTTGCATATTTTCACTAGAAGCATCAATTAATGTGAATAGCACTATACATTCAACTTCAACCAAGCTAACTGTTGTAAGCTCCTGATACAAGTGATGTAAGGCCTTCCGAATTATTTATAAAATCCAACATAACCAGAATCGCACCTGTAAAAATAGTTTTACTGCTGCTCTAGTCTTGTCATGTCTGTCACACCAAATGCCGGTGCCACAAGGTGTGTGCGAGTGTTTCCGTGCGCACACATCCCTGATCCTGGGGATCTGAAACCCGTGGTGTGTGTTTCTTCCGTCGCTGCAGCTTGCTGTGCCAGGGGACTTTTTTCAGATTCTAATGAATGCAGTTAAACTGGTTAGGTGCTGGGTCCAGGATGCTGTCTCTCAGGCTTGCTGTGCTGGAATCTAATGTGTAGACAGATGATGTATTGGAACCATCACATCAAGGAGTAGCTCATATGAGCCGGGTATGCCTGGCTCGACGTTGCCTACTGTCTGTGCAGGATTGTGGCAGTGGGAGGAGGATGGGAAGTTGGAAAAGGGTGGGCTTGGACTAGAATGTCTTTTTCTTTGGGGAATTGTGTGTTTCAGCAGCATGGATATTGCAGGCGGTGACAGAAGGAATAAATAGTCTTTCTCTGTCTTTTCTTCAGGGATGGGGCTGCTCACAGAGGCGGCGCTGTGACTGATGTTTGTCAGTGTTCTGTGTCTATTTATTTGTTTGGCAAACAAATGCATTATTAACAAGCCACTGCCACATGTTATCCTCTCAGCGCATTCTCTTCACTGGCATCAGTGTCTTTCCATTCAAGTGCAAATTAGCTAGGTCACAACTGTAATACCAAAGATGAAGGTGAAATTTCTTACTTGACAGGTCGTGCAACCTTTGCACAGAATTATTCTGCATAGAAAATATGTTAGGTTTTCAAAGTTTTGTCATATAACCGCAATTTTTTATTTATATTTAACAAAGCAACAATAGGGCGTAATTATGAAGGGATAGAAAACTGACACGGGGTTTTCAAAATTTGGAATTTGAAAAGTGCAGCATGCATTTGATTTCAGACTCCATGAGTCTACTTTGTAGAAACACTATTTGCTGGCATGACAGCTGCAAACCTTTTGGATGTCCACTCCAGCTTTGCTTAACCTGAAATTATTGTTCAGGTTACTCCAGAATGAAATGTCAAAAATAAATACATTTTCAGATATTACCACAGTCTTAATTAGACTAAGATCCATTCTAAATCATGAATACATTTTGACCTAAGCCCAGCCATGAGAGCTGTGCCTGTGTGTTTAGGGTTGTTGTACAGCTTTAAAGTGATCTTGAGCTCCAGACTCAAGTTTTTTGCTGGAAATAAGAATATTTTTCCCCATATTGCATTATATGTAGCTCATCCTTCTCCCAATCAGCTCTGATCTGCTTCTCTGTCTCTGCTGAAGGAAGCCAGTCTTCCTTGATGCTGCCTTCAAGGTGGATAGAGTGCATTCAGACACAGAGTGTTAATTTCAGTCACATACTGTTATGCAAATATAACAAGAGGTTTACTCTTGGGGTCTGATCATAGAATCTTGCTATCATCGGACATGTTTTCCCAGGATGATTTGTTTCAGGGTGGTTCACACCTGATAGTCTGGTAGACTTGGTTCGATTGGGGACCAAAATTGCAACATTTATTGCATTTTCAGTTGATACTGTTCACTTTCACTCTGCACTTTGTCAAATGAATGAAATCCTTTGTGATGGCACTGAAGAAGACACGGAAAGCAACTTCCTTCTTCAAAAAATGTAAACCACAATGGAGCGGCATCAGATTTTAATGGATGTTTTTTTGTCCATAGCAAAAGACCATGAGCTATTTCTCCTGTTAGAGCACATTTGTTTTTACCCATGATGTCCAATCCCATAGTCCTCTTTGTGCTTTTGGAGCGGTGTCCAGTCCAGTTGGCATTCTGATATGCATTTGAAGTGCACCAGAGTTCACATCAGCTAAATCAAGACCTAGGGTTTTAGGCTGACCAGAGTTTGCATTTTTGGTCCGCATCAGAGTTTGATTGTGCATTCACACTTCCACAAATAAACCAGAATTTATGAACCAGAGTTCTATTAAAGCAAACAAAACAAGACTGATGTGAAAGCACCCTTAATCTAAGACTCAGAGGCAGTAATTTTTAGGCTAAGCAAGAAGTTCTCTGAGAGGACGCTGAGGATCTTTTTTCAATAAAGGCCCAGATATTATCAGTGGCTCAATAGACACAGTGTAAGCAAACTGAAAGGTGACAGAAATGCTTTTGATGGTGCTCCCACTCTCCATTGTGAACCTTGCTTTCTATGCTTCCTCCAGAGTAACGATGGGCCTGTTGGCTCATTCATTGTTGATTGCTTTTTTTTTTTCAGTTTAGATGGTTGGCCATGTAGAAGTACAGCTCCAAAAATGTGAATGTCCTGAAAAAGTTCAATATATTTTCTCACTACTTTCAGAAATCAATACAAATATACTATGGAAAAAAAAATTCAAGCCTTTATTTCTTATAATTTTCAAGAGTATGGTTTGCAGTTTTAATATTGAGAAAGTAATAAATACATATAAAATTGAGTGGAAAGAGAGTATGGTTGGAAACGATGCATCAGCAACAGGTATAGCAGCATCCTTGGGCAGACTGTCAAGTAAAATTCAGTTCAAGAAATTGGGGGTAGGAGGGCTTTGAAAGAAGTGGACTGATGCTGTAATCTTTCTCATGTCAATCCATTTACACATGAGCTAAGGGGAAACAGAACTGTACTGTTGCTCAGTGGTCTAAAGTTATCTTTTCAGATGAAAATAAAGTTTGAACTTAATTTGGAAATCAAGATATGAGCATAGTGAGTGGAGAAACACAGAATCTAAATTGCTTAAGGTCCAGTGTGAAGTTTGTTAGTCAGGATTTTGTGTGCAATGTCATCTGGTTGTGTTGGTCCACTGTGTTTTCTGGATCTGGCAGCTGCCCACACTACACATAATTAAATATTTAAATTGTAGTAGCTACAAGAAGAAACTTGAAAAAGTTGTTATACTTTTCCAAGGGTCTGTATTTAGGGTACTGTCATTAAAAGGTGAAGATTTAAGTTCTCATATAGTGTATATAAGTGCTGCAGTAAAGAGGACATTTTTTTTTAATTCAAACTCAAGTTGTTTGTCAATGCCGTGCTGACAATATACATCCATTACTGTTGACTATGTGAGAATAGTGAAGCTGATTTGTAATGCAATCTGTTGACAAAGGTCCTGAAGATGATATCGAGAGGTCTGGACCATTGAAACTGTAGATAAACCACTACACTTAGTTTGCATTTCCCTTTTAACTTGCAGGCACATTGGATATCAGACTGACTGAGTGGGCCCCTAAGTGCGACTTCAGACCCAGAAGGTACTGCCTGTAGGTTTGCCTGAGAACAGCTTGAATAAAAATAATGCTGTGAAAGGCTCATTCGCACTCACAATCACACTTAAAGCAATTCCACCCATAACAGGGAGTAGGACTGTGAGAAAATTATTGTACGTCGAAAGAAACATTTTTCTTTTTCTTTTTTTTTTTTTTTTTTTGCCTCACATGCATATCAATGTGTTTAGCTCATTTGCAACCAAAAGGAGAGATTAAAAGTCCTGTCAAAAAAGTACAATGGTTGTCCATCCACTGGTTCCTAAAAGAAGAGAGTTGAAGAATATAAAATAGAATACAATAGGAATTCAGAAAATTCAGTAGGAAAAACACTGTTAAATTTGGCTTTAATGCTCCAAAATATACATTTTGTAAGAGTTCCTGTTTTTCGCTGTATTTGAAACTGTTACATGTATTATTCTTTATGTGTGTGCATCTCTTTTTTGTAGTTGCATCTAAAGTACTTTTTATTATTGTTACTCATATCAAAAAGTTTATATATTTTAGTGTTTCACTTAAAAAAGTGAAACTCTGAGATTAACTGCACAGAGTGATAACTGTTAGCCATTTGTTTAAGTTAATTTTGATGTTAATTTTGATGTCCTGCTAAATAAAAAATCTAATTCAATTTGGCAGAAAACTGCAATAATGAGAGGCTAAACAAAAATATATTTTTTTAGTACAGAATTGTAAGCCTAATGAAAGTATATCCATGTACAGTGTAATAAATACTCTCAATACTTTGCTGGTGCTCCTCTTGCATTAATCATTCATCATTGCATCGTAGCATGGAGGCAATCAGTCTGTGGTACTTTAAAATTAAAGTACCATAGTTTGATGAGTTCTGCTTCACAATCCTCTTAAGCCTGTGGTTATCCCTGTTGCAACTTTTTCCTTCCACACAACTTCACATTTATATGGTTGGATACAGCTCTCTAAACCCCCATCTTCCTCATCAATGATCATTTGCAGTCTACTCTCCTCATGGAGTTTCTGCGGAGCAAATGTAGACTTGTTAGTCTTCCATACAGTGTTGATCATAACAAATTCTGTTTGTACTGCTACTATGCAATATTGCAATTTTTTCTACGTCTTAAGTCAAATTTTTTTGTATTAGTTGTAGGCATGATTGTTGAAAGTAACCGAAATAAATGATTGAAGTATACATTGTTCAAAGTTGTTTTTATAGGCCTTCTTCTCATAGGGTGCACCGAAAGATAAATCTGACCTTGTGAATTTGAAAGAATGAGGAAATATTAGATCAGGAGGAAAAAATCCGCATCCTCCAATTACAGTCTCAGCCTTGACTATCTGGACAAGCTATGTTCTATGGAGCTCTTTGTTTACATAAGAAACAATATTTATTGTTTCGATCAGATTTACATCTCAACGTAATGGTATATACATAATTTTTTTACAGGCACATGAAAAACAATAATGATATAAAGCTAAATATGTAAACAGTAGGCCTTGTAACAGAGTTATGTATTTTGTCAAAGGTTTCTGCTACAAGCAAAGCTAATGTTTGGATGTCATTTAAGGCAAGTTTCCTTTCCTATATATATTTTATTAAAGATACTCTGATGCAAAGCAAAAGAGGATGATGTTTTGAACAAATTACTCATTGATTTGTTATTAATGTTCTAACAAAGAAAAAAAACAGCACATTTTGTCTAATAATTACTGTCCTTGTTTGGACTGCAGAAGAGGCTGAAAAACATGCAAACCGCTGTGTTGCTCTTCAGAGGAAAGCTTTTGAATAAACCTCAATTGACTTTTTGGATGGGTTTTAATGTTACTTCTTCACTGGAAGACAAAAGACAGCTTCAAATTTGTTAAATGCTGAAAGAGCAGGAATTAAACCATGCAGTTGGGGATGAGCTATCCAAATGTGTGTACATGGATACATATTTCCTGAAATAAAATCAGCTAAAACATCCACATTAAGGAAATAACAGACTCAAACCTATCAGATCATTTAAGCTCTAATGCACAGAGCCCTGCCAGCCACTCCCCACTGTGAGGGCATAGCCGATCTATGATATCGCTGGATTCACTTTTATTCCAAAGTCATAGAAATCAAAGGGCAGAGTCCCTCAAATAATGTGTGCCAAGAGAACATATTTTAAGAGACCATTAAACGTGATATGAGTTTGGGGCTTTTTTAATGGCATCTATGCTAGGTAATTGTCTGTATGTGTTCTGCAAAGTAGAGTAAAATGCCATCTGTGCTTCTCTGAAAGCAGTCTCAAGTCTGTAGTACAGTCATAAGGTGGTTGCTTTTATTGTTAAGCAAGGAGTATTCTTGTTAGTATGGTAGTTTTGCAATTCTGTAGGCATTAGTTACACTTTGTTTTGGGTGCTCATATAGCTTTCTCATAGATGTGGAAAAACAAAGCCCATGAACATTAAATTTATGTCTTTTTTCTAAGAATCTTCTGTTTGCTCAAAAGTTTATTTAATTAGGCTCACCCAATTGCAGCGAGTTTAACCAAGGAGGATCGTTTGAACACAGAGTTTTCATTCCAGCATGGAAACAATTAGGCTCTTTTTCGGCCAATTTAATACTCTCCCAACAACACAGTGATTTTCTGGCAGTTTGTGCTGCTTTGCGGAGGCCCACTGCTGGCATCAGCAGCATTTAAGCAGGTCTCTCTCTTTGTTCTGAGCTGTTGTGCTCTGTTATACACAGGATGAAGGTAAAGCATGAAAAAAGAAAAAAGAATTATATTCACGCTACAGAGGCACGCAAGCGACTGAGCTCAAGTTTCCATCTGTCTGTATGTGAGATATTCTCAGATGGCCCAGCTGCCCAACAGCTGCTGGTGTTCATTCAAATCCCCGGTTGAACAAGCAGTTTTTTTCCCCCCTTTTTTTGTGTTTTGACACAGATCAGTAGTGTTCTGCATTAACATACATTAGCAAGTGGGGACTGATCAGAAAGTGCTAGAAATTATGATTCTTCATCCCTTTTTTGAAGGTTTTCTATTGTAAATATACCCGTAATTGTAGCTGTAAAAAATTTCAACTCTGCATATGGGCTAAAAAAAACCTTGCAGTTTCTGTAAGTTATCTCTGTATTTTCTCTCCATACAGCGTCTCTCTTTTAAAGTCAAGTAAAAGTGGTATTAATTGTATACATAAACCTTAAGCGTTTTTTAAATGCTAAAATCTTCTTAAAATTTGATTTGTCTTGCAGAATTAATTTTCCAAACCTGAATCAGATGCTTCTGTTTTGTCATGAGAACATGGGGCATTGCATTCAAACACATAGAAATAGAACTTACAAACAAGACACTTAGAGCTTATATCATGTCTGCAAGGTAGTTGAGATGTATGTTGATAGAAACAGCAACCATTTCCAAATAGACTAAGTAGAAGCACACTGGCTTCAAGCACATCTAACTGACACAAATCTTTTTTTTTTTTATGTTGCCTATAGAGGTAACAATTCAAAGGACATTTAAAACAATGCACCAACTTTCTTGTGATTTCCATAGATTTAATAAGATGAATCAAAATTTTTTTGATTGTCTATTTAGCACCAAAGACAGAATTTTCATTCATTATCAACTTATTTGAACAGTTGACTCAAAGTATTGGCAAGCTATGAAATTGCAGGGAGCGACAGGAGAAACTGAATTTGCACAAGACCTGTTGACACCTGCACTAGTTGTGCAAAGCCTTTGTAGTTTTCCAATAATAGTGATTGAATCATAATTAATTGGTTCATGAACTGGTTCTGGTGCTATGTTTCTTGAGATGAGAAATAATTTATTCTACAGGTTAACTGATCCAAACAAATTAAGCAGTAATTGTTCCTTTTACACATTGTTTTTGATGTTTTTGAGTACCACATTTGATCCGGTCCCTGCTGTAGAGTGCAAAACAACCTGATGCATCCCAAAACCAAACTATATGTATATAGTTTGTTTGTGGGGTTAATTTATACATTTATATATAAGTATGTATATATTCAAGGGTACACATTTTTCAGGTGTAGGCTATTTTTCAGTGAAATTATTTGTCTGAACTCTCACAACTAAGTGTGGCATTTGACCATAGTTTAATAAAGAATAGAGGGGAGAGCAGATGGCGAGATGATAGTCTCTTAACTGTATGTGACAGAGTTAGGGTGAAGTGTGCTGGTGCTTGAGCAGAAATATCAATATCAGTTTATTCTGCAAGACAACTGCATCCATTTTTTATGATAAAATGCAACTTTCTTCAGAAAGGCTGGAACTTTAGGCTGTCAAGCCCCAAATTTAAGGGGATTTTCTGCAATGAGGCACGATAACTAAATGTTGTGCGTTAGACATTAGACGCTCTTGCTAATACACTGCAGTCACAATTTTAGAAATAAATGCATGTATATTTGCAGCAATGAAATTTAAGTTTCTAATAGTCTATAAACACAAGGTAACATAAATACCGGATTATTATTATTATTATTATTATTATTATTATTATTATTATTATTATTATTATTATTATTATTATTGTTATTATTATTGCTGTTGTTGTTTTCTCCAGGATTCCTTCATTGCTACTTCAATCAATAGCTATTGTTACGTTCCTTATTTCAGCACCACGGACAGCGACATGTCTGTTTCCCTTCCAGGCCTTCCCCTTTAATATGCATTCCTCCACCTCGAGTCGCTTCTTTAAATAATAACGATGAATGCGCTCAGCCTATACAATACAATATCATTTATTAAGCGGGACATGGATATAGGGATTCTTCTATTATTTTTCCACAATGTACATTAAGTGAGCAAAGTCACTGAACATTAAAATCAGTCAAAGCTACGCAGATCCCGAAATGTAGAACACATAGTACTGTGAATATGTACTTCATAAATTAGATATCTTCTTTTCTTGTTTAAATTATTGTTATTGTTGTTAAATAAAAGGGTTTAAAGTCACCTCTTGAGGCTGAAGTATGTCGCCTTTTTTTTCTCTCTCTCTCTCTCTCTCTTGTAATAAACTCATCGGCTGCCTACATTTTGGGTTATTTTTCAATTTGTTCGGCATCCAAACGCAACACCATAGACACCACAACAAAAAACAAAAAAAGGGGAAACTTCCATTCGTGCAAAAAAAGGAAAAAAAAAAAAGAAAAAGTGGGGTTGGGGAGCCCCTTGGCGTGAAAGCGCTTCTCTCTTCCAGGTTGTCCATGATTCCGTAGATACTTCACCATAAATTCTTTAAGGCTATACAAACATAAATAAAGCATAACACAGTCAGTTTTTGTTTTCCTCATCCTCATCTATCCTTTGTCCATGTTGCCCAAAAGTTTGTTTTCCAGGCAAGGAGGGGAAAAAATCCACACACTCGACAAGCACATGCCAGCAACTGGCCCGATCGAGACGTTTAGTCATCCAGACTGCGTAAAAGTTGATGGGTTTGAATATATGAAACTCCCAGGAAACGTTGATATTTGACTATAGAGTTGGACGGAGTGTACAGATATTCGTCGGCTTCCTTGGCTGACAGTTTGAAAAATAAATGGTATGTTTTTGAATATATTTTCTTGTTGTTGTTCCTGTTCCTTAACTTAAGCAGAGTACCGATCCTCGACGGTGGGATTATAGAGGAAAGACTAGAAAGCCTGAGAAGGTGGAGTATTTCCATCCGCCCATGAGGGTACCCCGCTCCAGCTTTAGGTAGACCCGGTCGTCACGTTCCACCATCAGCAGTACACCGTTGCTGGCTGCCTCTCTTGTAACGTCCTGGTCTCCCGCGAAAGCTGATATAACGGGATAGTCGTTTTGCATTAGGTTGACCTGCAGAGGGGGAGCAGAAAAAAAAAAAAAAAACACTGAGTGCGCTAAAATTTCATGTTTCATATGTTGAATGCAGAGCTGCTACTTCATGCTTGCTCACCTGTATGGTTTGTCTGTTGTAGACCTTCACAACGTGAAAGCTGAAACTATAGATCCCCCTTCTTGGAGCCTGGAAAACACTCGCTTTTAGGTCGAAATGATTGCCGATGTTCACTAAAACCTGCGATCCGAAAGGGCGCACAGTGAGACGAAGCAGTTCGATCAATACAACAGCTCTTCTGTAGACACATTTCGGTATTTGATATGCATGGAGGCGCGTGCCAAATGCTTAGGACTGTGCTTGGGAGGATTCCCGTTTTTGTGCAATAACAGGCCCTTGTCCAAAGACCCCAGTAGTGTGAATTTTTTGGAACCACCACTCAGCGCTGCACATCTGACATGTGATAAATTATTTAGCATGAATAGTTGCTCCTTTTTGGCAACACGTCGTTGGATGTGCCAATTACGCACAACACTGGTCGAACCTTTTTTTAAAAAAAAAAAAAAACAGACGTCTCAAATGTTAGGATTGCAAAGTAGGGAAACACCAAAGAAACTCATTCAGAATACTACTTTTACACTTCTTATTTCCACACTAATCAGATAAATTACTGTAAAACTGAGGAAACACGTTTACCTGGTCAAAATAGATGGTCATTGACGTGTTGCTCATCTCCGACGGCTCATGATTGGTTCCGCGCACGGCGGAAAAAGCCACTTTCGCCCCTGCGGAGCGGACGGATATGCCAAGTGAGGAGGTCACCGCTCCGTCCGAGGAAGGGTTCGAGTCGCACACCACAAGACACTTTCCCTCCAGCACTATGGGCTCCGTGTCGTTCTGGCCGGAGCACAGGACCACGCCGCATCCCAAGAAGAGAGCCAGTGCCAGGACGGCACAGGCTCCCGGACAGCGCGCTGGCACCATGGTTGGATCACTGGATCCAGGGTACAATGAGACAATCCCGGCAGCCTCTTGGAGGTTTATTGATCACCTGGTCCGGACTCAGTCCCCCCCCCCCCTTTTCCTCTCCCTTTCTCTCGTTCTCTGACTGCGATGCTCCCTCGCTCCTTGACACAGACGCACTTAGGCTCCCCTCCCTCCTGTGCGTCTTTGTAGATTTTGGGAGAGGATTTAAACGGTCGATTTTGTAAATCCTAATGATGTGGGAGGGGAAAAAAGTTGGAAATGTCACGTTAGAAAACAAAACAACTGAAAGTTTCAGAATCTCTACTTGATTTATTGAGTAATTTCTTTGCGCGTAAAAACGCTCTCGCGCGTAAAGTGAGCAGCAACTGCTGCTACTAAGTACAGCACTCGGTAAGAATGAATAATCATCTCACAGTCGTCTTTTCGATAATATCAGCTATGTTTACAGTTTTGGGGCACTTTGTAAATCACGCGTAGTATGATAATCTTGTTTAAAACATATCAAAAGAAGCCCTGTTTAAGCATTCGCTTAAAGAAAAAAAAAATCTCAATATTGGCTTACCTGTGCTCTCCATCCCATCTGTTTCACCGTCTTTCGCAGACAGAAGTGAGCGCTCAGATTGTTGGAAGAGAGAAGAAATGAAAGCACGATTCTCTGGGTACCCCTTTCGAGGGACAACTCACGCCCATTCTTCGTGTGTGAGCCGCTGGAAGCAAGACTCCTCTACAAGTGCCCCGCAAATAGGAGCACAGGCATGGGCTAATAGGTTTGTTTACATATTAATCAGCTCAACGCGTGAACTCGGAAGACCCCTGAGAACCTCAAGGATTGCTTTCGTTTACTTTCTGTTATTAACGCGTGCTTTTTTTAAAATTTACTTCATTTTTTTTTTTTTACATGTGTCTGTATTATAATTAAGTTAAAATTAAGGAGTTTGCGGTGGATCGCCCTGGCAGTACATGTCACATTCGGCATGCCTCCTTGTGTTTTTAATTCAGGACTTCGATACTTTTAGTGGTGCAATTCAGATACTTGTGCGCCATCCTGTGGCTAAGTTTATTTGTGCAGAAAATGAATCAGTTCAAGAAATAAATGATTAAAAACAAAGTTTCCTAAAACAAATAAACATGTGTAAAACCTGTAACTTTTATGAAACACAAGTATTTACTGAAAGTTTTGAAAACGACTTCTTATTCACACTGATAAAGAACGATTTAATTGGTCAGCTGAAAAGAAGGGCCACTTCCAAAAATGTTCACAGAGGCTGAGCTTCATCTGTCTGGTGAACCTTTAACCTTTCCCTTTCAATCCCTGAGACGTCACCATCATTTCAATAGCTGTGAAAGGGCTTCATATCAGTGCTTCTCACAGTTGAATTGTACAACACTGGCCTTCACAAGTGGCAAACCTTTACTTCAGACCCTTAATGAGCTGTCATTTTTTTCTATTTAAGGATATGCAAACTAAGTTGAGGCATGAGCATTTATGCAGGGAACTGTTTTCTTTAAGTTCTGTGCAATTGTGAAATAAAATAAACCAAAGCATGGTGGGGTTTTTTTTCTTTTTTTTTTCTACTTTTACTAATGAACAAATAAGCCATGTTGCACATGTTTTTTTGCATGTGATTTTCAATTGTGAAATTTGGGAGATTTTACTGTGGGTTTTATCTACATAAATATCTTTATAAGTGCAAACATGCGTACATAGGACATGGCCCTATGGCGACAATATAAAGTATTAAAATCTTAAAAGGGTATATTTTTGCATACAGATACATGTTTTACTTAAGGATCAAATATGAGGTTAAAATAATAATTGTGACTTATGAACATTTTTGGAATTCATTTACATAAATATGAATCTGTGACCTGTGAAACCAGATGTTCCTACACATCTGACGTCCCCTGCTGAAAGAAAAACAACAAATTTTAGTTTTAATCATGTCTAATATCTTTTCTCTTCCCTCTGTACTGTTTGTCAAACATTGCTCTGTCAGAGCTTACTGGCAAATCATGCAGAAGGGTGACATCAGGTATCCACAAGCCACAACTGTCCCCGGGCCTTCCAAAGGACAGACCACTACAGAAAACATCAAATGTCAAGTACAGGGGACATACACGGAAAAGGGATGTGGCCTACTTAACGTTACCATACCAGGGGCTTCTATTGCCCCGGAAGGGACTTCGCTTCCATCAGGCAAGCTGATCGGCTAGACTGACAACATAGTTATGGTTATATTCACTGACAGCAAGCAAAGCCTACTGGCCTCCTTGAATGGGGAGGACAGTTATGTGATGGGTCTTAAAATGAGCCATCTGCTTTAGTTATTTTATTTTTTTGCAATATGCTTTGCCTTGTATGTGTTCTTGTCTTCGTCTGATTACATCAGCACAGCTCCACTTCAGATTTGATAAAATGTGGAACCATCTAGTCTTTTCTTTATTTTGTTTTATGCTGTATACACCTCTATTTGCTAACTCTTTTGCAAGTTATCTTTACACATAATGCAAGTAAAGCATATTAAAACTCCAAGCTGGCCCACTTTATGTTTGCACAACCACTTACAGTATCTGCCAGACCATCTGTCTCATTGCATCTGTGCAGATATTAATGATACTGTTGGCTCTTATTTGAAATGAGGTCTCAATATTGAAGTAATGTTTAAATTCAAATAGAGAGAAATCTTGCTTTCTTCAGTGTGAGATGCCACTTCTATCCTAAACTTGGGTGAAGAGACAAATGGATTTTCCTGTTTTGGCTTTGGAATGTTACTCAAGTTTCAGGTTAAATCCCACTCCATCCACATCTGTTTGGCAAGACAACTACCTGGCCTGATGGTGGTGGTCAGAAGGGCTTCTGTCAAACTGCCCCAGGGCAATTGTGGCTAAGTCCAGTAGCTTGCTATTGACAACGTGTGAATATGTGTATAAATGGTGATTAGACTGCCTTAAATAAAAGCAGAAATATATGTATTTTGTTTTTTTTTTAGAAATCTTTAAATGCATTTTCATCAAGAAATGTATATATATA
>CAEGAE010013406.1:0-39716 GCA_903067095.1 Girardinus metallicus | reverse complement strand
CATCATCAATACAAGATCTTGGTGAAAGATTAATGCAACACTGGATGGAAATAAATCTTGTGACACTGCAGAAGCTTATTGAAACAATGCCACAGCGAATGCGGGCTGTAACCAAAGCTAAAGGCAGCCCAACAAAATATTACAGAGTGTGACCATTTTTTGGTGGCGACTTTTTTTTTGGCCAGGCAGTGTATCTGTTAGTTTAAATAACAAATACTGCAACAAATACAGTCATAGAAACAGTGGCCACTCTCTTTCTTCACGTTCAGCAGTTTTCGGGTGAAATTCAAGCTAAAAGTCGCTCTGACTTTGATTTCCACCACAAACCCATCAGATAGTCAGTCACAGCAAACCGCCATGTCTCTCTCTTCCCCCAAGAATCGCTCTCCCCCATTGGACCTAACTTTGACTAATGGAGCCCAAAACAAATTGGCAGATGATTCACAGCCATGTTGTGAAAGCAATAACGAACTCCACTCATCTGCACGTCAAACCTCACACACACGCAGGGAGAGGAAAGACGTTTTCCTCCCAGGTTTGGCTGCTGACTACAGGACAGCTGAACTCTGCCCGCCAGCGTTTTCCTCCACAAACTCATTTTGATAATGATGTTAAATGTGAGCCGAAGACCGAGAAGAGAAATAATTTTTCTGGGATCTGGAGAACAAGGGGGGCATTGAGTGCCTTCGCGTTTTCCTATTTTTCACAACTCTGAAGCAGAATAATAAAAAAGATGGTACTTTTGAAAAGCAAAATTGATTGTAAGAGGCATATTTTGACAGCAGACTAATGGAAGTGAAGCTGGAGGTCTGCTGCAAAAGAAAAATGTAGCCTTTTAGTGTTTCCTGCCTCTGGATTTAAAGAAAAGTAACATGTTGGTTGAAGTGGGATAATTTAAAATTGGACAAAAATCAAAGCAATACAAAAAGTTAGAAAAAATTACAGAAAAAGTAAAGCGTCACAAAGTGCAAACTAAACTAAAAGCATGTCTTAATTAAAAAAATCTTAAGTCTGCTACTGTAATTTAAATCTGAAGAAATAAGAGCAACGATTTATGTGCTTTTCATATTTTCAGTAAATATAACTGGATGTCATTTGTGCAATAAGATTAATGTATAATTTCTCTATCAGGATGTGTGAGAAAAGGATTGGTACTAAACCAGAACCCTGAGGGACTCCATGAAGATGAACCAGATCACACTCTGGGTTCACAAGGTCAAACTGTTTTTAACGTTCTGTGGTCAACTATCTGAAAAATGAACAAAACAAACTAGCACTGTGAATTCTCCACACTGCAAAACACATTAAATCTTACCAAGTATTTGTGTCTAATTTCTAGTGCAGATATTTTAGTTTTGTTTTATTTCAAGCGTACTAACTTATCAGTAACTTTTCAGGAACAAATAGGAGCTTGTTTTAAGTCATCATTCCTCAACATTGATGAAAAAGTTCTAGTTTCACTGGCAGATTATTATTTCACTTATAACAAAATGTGATCCCCATGTTATAAGTGAAATAATCTGATAATAGGACTAGAACTTTTCATCAATATTAATATGATGGACTTACAAAAGCTAAGAAACCGGACCAAAAATATTAAGATTTTGTATTGTTACCGTGCAGCAGAAATGTCTCAGTGGAATACAAAGCCTGACTGAAAATGACCTTTTAATTCATTAATTTCAAAATTAATTCATCAATGGCTTTTCCATCTTGTCCAAATCAAGTCCAGTCAGAAAAAACAAGACAATAAACTTTGGGGATAATTATGAGGAGAACTTCCACAACAGCCACCACGACATCTGTGGAGGAAAGCTGCAGTTTTAGTTTCTTGTTCTGGACACGTTTCAAAGCCGAGCGGCTCAATCAGACGCCGTGTGGTCATGCGGCTTCTTACCTGCAGCCCCTCGATGGCCAGCCGCAGCATGCTGGGGGTCAGCTTGGAGGCCTGCTTGAAGGTGAAGTTGCTCCAGTCGATGATGAGGATGAAGCCGTTCACCTGCAGCTCCGGGTCTTCGATCATGGACTCCAGAGACAGCAGGATGGCTCGCAGGATGTCCACAAACGTGTATCTGAAGGAAACATCACAAGGTTTTTTTCTTTTCTCTGAAGTAAAACATGGAAGTTTCTACACATAACTCAGAATGTTTTCATCAGTTCAGCCTTTCAGATCCATAATTCCTGTCAGGTTTCTGTGACAGGGTGAAGACTCGCTCTGTTTTCTCTGTAGCTGACGCTTTAGCTGACTGGAAGGCTTAATATCTGCCTGCATGGTTCATGGCTCTTTGGTTATTGCCTCTCAGTTATAAGGTCACTGGTTCTATGCATGTGGTATCAGGTCAATTGACCAATGCAAACTGCCCTTAGGTGTTGAGTGCTGATGTTTCCACAGTTACAGTCCATTCACAGTTTGTGTTCAATACAACCACAGATATTCAGTATTTTATTGTGTTGTTATGAAGTAAGACACACAAAAAAGGGCAAAAACGGTTTTATGAGGGAAAATGATGCATGATTTTAAATTTCTTTCAACAGAAATCTGGCAAACATTTATACTGGGGCTTTATGAGTCGATAGTTTGTAGAAAAACATTTTACTGCAATTTTAGCTCCAGCTTTGCACATCTGGAAACTGAAGGTTTTCCTTCTTCTGTGCAAAAGAATCAGGTCAGATTACATGGAGAGTGACTCTGAACCTCAATTTCTAAGTTTTACCATTGAATCTTAATTATATTTAGGTCTGGACTTTGATTAGGCCATTCAAACACCTTCGATATAAATTTTGTTTGTAGCTCAGGATATTTGTTTCCAGGATTTCAACCAGGACTGGATGGCTTCTAACACTCCAAGTCCAATAATGGTATCCGCAGCATAATGCTGCCACCACCATGTTTCACTCTGTGGTGATTTGCTGGTTGGTCGTCTTCCTCAGCATTCTGATTGTAGCATCATCGGACCAAAGTGTTATCTTCCTCATTCTCCGTCTTTCTGCTTTTTCTTGCTACTTTCTCAAAAACAACATTTGTGGGCTGATAATCAGATTTTTCCATTTTTTGGTTAGTTTACTCTTATGTTATTTAAATTTACTTCACAAATGTTAATCAGCTTGTGTACAAAAACCAAATAAGATCCACTCAAAATTACGTTTTTAGCATCACAAAATGTGGACAAGTTCAAGCGGTAAGGCTGGAGAGACGTGTTAGCTAAATTCACAGCTAGCCTTCTGCTCAGTTTTATTTGCTTTTCAATCATGTTGGATCTTAAACCTCAATTGCCAGTAATGAAGGCTCCTGCAGAAATCAGCAATATAAGTTGGTGCCTCAGTGGATCCTTGAGGATTTTCATCCAGCTGATGCTTCAGATTCGTCAGTGGCCCTGTCCGCTGCTCAGTTACCATGACATCATTCTACTCTTTCATCTCATGGTTGCATCATGAAATTAAATCATTGTGCAGAATCTAAATCCTTTTTTTGCAGGAGAATCTGCATAATTAACAGTAATAATGTTATTTTTAATGTTTTTGTGCATATATTTAACAGACAGCAGACTGACACAGAGGTCAATATGTTACTAAAACTCTGGTTATTTAAACATTAAACAGGACTGATCCCTTTTTAAAGCCAAACAAAATCAGGTTCTGACCCGACTTTTACCTTTAACCTCAACCTAGATGCTAATCTGGACCAAATCACGGCGCAGCCTGAGCATTTCTGGGAAGATGTGGGGAAAATGAGAAACAAAAGAATGAGAGTGACACAGCAATATTGTGCAAATAATAAATTAGGATAAATTTATGCAAATTAATGATTGATTCAATGTAGTTTCAAACTAATTATTCCATAAAACCCATCAATACAGGTATTAAAATAAATGTTGATTAAGCAATACCCCAGTAGCAGCTTTCTTACCCTTCAAAAAAACCTACATGGCTGAACTTTTTAAGTATTCATCAGTATTGTATTATTTTTACTATTCGCAGGTTATGGATGAAACCAGTGACATCCTGGGGGCCTTCAGGTGATTTATGGTTCGCCATCGAGCTCAAAGCAGGTGATCATGGTGTGTAAAAGCAGGCCTGCTTCCTCTCAAAGGATAATGAGTTAACGAGGCTTCAGTCCTGCAGCTGGTCGATCCGTCAAACTGCAATTAGGCCCAGAGCTGCTTTGAGGATGCAAAACGCTGACATGCAAAAAGGGGATTGTTGGTTGTAACTCGCCTGCTTTTTCAACCAATTAACAAGTAAATATGTGCAACACGTAGAATTATTTGCATCAATAGATTTTTAGCAAACCTATTGATTTGAAGAGTGAAAACATCAATAAAGTGCCAGTTTTTTTTTGATGTAAGAAAGATGAAATCATGACCTTTTGCTCCTTTCATGTCACATGTATGCTGTGCAATTCCACTAAAAAACAAGAAACAAGTGTCAAAAATGAAAAAAACGTTTCTATAACCTGATTGGAAACAACCTTAAACTGATACATTTAACTCTGTCTTTACCAACCTGGATGCATTTTTACCTTTAAAACGTTTTGCAAATGACAACATATTTTCTAGTTTGGCCTTTTCTAAAACTCAGTAGTTTGACTCAATATGAAACATACATGAGTCAAGATCCAATAAAACAGTTTTCATTTTTAGAAGAATTATTCCTGATTTGTTAAAGGAAAATACCAGAAATGACTCAACATCTACTTCATTTTGAGCTTTAAGTCAAAATCTAATACAAAGCCATGAAGCCCACAGGGTTAAGTAACTAGTTACATTTACTTGAGTAACTTCTAGAGTATTTTTATGACATGGTCCTTTTTACTTTTACTTGAGTAAAACTGTCATGACGTGTTGCTTGTCTTACTTGTGTAAACTCTGGATTTTCAGCCTACAGGGAGGAACTTCACTAAATGAAGAACAAACTGGCTTCAACCAAACATTCACCAAAGACACACCTGCAGTTTTTGTTAAACTTTCAGAAGTTTAACATTGAAAGGACATGATTATGTTTTTATTATTATTTTTCCTGATTTTGTAATTGCGTTACTCATGTGAACTATTTTCATTTTGGTCTCCAACATACCAATATTTCCACAATCATATTTTCTGATTATGTAATTTTTACATATTAAATGATTGTATAGATCATTTACTCAGTCGCCTTTTTACAAACCCTTCTTTTCAGTCATTTCTTGCATGATATTTACTTTTACTTGAGTAAAAACAGTTTCCAGTGGTTCTGCTCTTACTTGAGTTCAATCTTTGGGGATTCTTCCATCTCTGTTGAAGAGTCCAAACATATTAGTCCATTTTCTGTCGTTTATGGCCCGTTTTAAAATGACTACATGTAATATTTCACAGCTGTTTGCAGAAGGTTGCTGCAGTGCTTCGTAATGACTGAGTGGTGCTGAACGGACAGCTCCTCCAGCCTCACTCATTTCTACGGTTTCACAAACACAGATGGTTTTTTCCACGATTTCGGTCCTAATTTCATAAAAAAAACTAAAATAATAATAACTTTTTTCTCACCTGCCCTGGTCCCAGTTGGCTGCGAACAGGACCAGGATCTTCCTGCCGTATTTGTCCAGGTTGGAGAGGACTCCCGGGAAGCCGTCCTTCAGAGCCTGCTTGATGCCCGGGTCGGTGGCCTTCAGGTTCTTGAACATGTCCAGGTTCTGCTGCCGGTACTCGAAGTACTGTGCCAGCAGCCGGAACGCCTCAAAGTGGTTGAATTTCCTCGCCCTGAGGAATCTGAGGATGAAGGCGTCGTCTGTCCTGAGGAAGCCGATGTCCGGCCGGGTGATGATCATGTCCCGGACCTCCTGGATGTCCTGGTGGAGAGTCTCCGGGTTTTCCTTCAGCTCCACCTTGGCCTTCTCCAGGGTCTCCGGAGAGAGGCCAGCCTGCAGGTGAGTCATGGTTGGCAACAGCTGTCCCTCCGCGGGGGGTTCCGGCGAACCGGCCGAGGAATCGGTTAGCAACAGGGCAGGGAAGTGGACGGACAGCGGTTAGTGATCAGTGGCTGACTTCAGACGGAGGCCTGCTGCTCTGAACACGTAATCCACCCTGAACTGGCACAGACGCCGCCGCTGCTCTCATTCTGTGATGCATTTTCTACATATGGGCCACTCACTTTTACGCAGACGATCATTATTTTTTTTAAACAAGATTTGAACTTTATAATAATTTCCCAGCGTGCAGATGATGAAGCGACGTCCGCCGGGGCTTCAGGCGGCACCAACCTGCTGCTGATCCGGGTGGCCTGAGCGACAGCCGCTCGCCTCCATGTCAAAGCCGCTCCGCGCTTTCTCTCCCGATCTGTGACTCACTGACGACGGCAGCATCCCCGTCGCTCGAAGCGGCCGGACAATGCGGCGCGACCCTGCAGCCGCTGCTAGGTGAAGACCAGCAGACCTCCGCCTTCAAAGCGCGTCTCCATCCGCGGACCTCCTGCGAGCCGCTGCTGGATGAATCCGCTGTTTAAAGCGGAAATCCGCCGCTTATTCTGGGAGTGAAAGTGAAAGGCATCAGAAGGGGAGGCGTCCGGTGGCGTACAGGTGTCCCGTGTGGTTTTGCGCCCCTCCTGCCTCCGGTTGCTGCTGTTTGGAGAGGGGTGGGGTGGATGAGGTGGGGGATTACCGTCTGCTCGCTGGGAAAGTGACTGACATCCAGAGTCTCTGCTCGGTGTGTGGATACCACCGGCGGGGGGGGATGGAAAGGGAAGGGAGGAGGTGGGAGGAGTGAGAGATGAAAAGGAGTGAGAGATGAAAAGGACAGAGAGAGAGAGAGAGAGATGCCAAAACGGGATGCAAGGAGAAAGAAAGGACGAGGATGGAGAGGCAGCTTAGCTAGATGGAGGATGGAGAATGAATAATAAAAAAAATAAATCAGAATTTAGAAAGTAAAATAAAGCTAAAACTGATGAACTTTAGGCAAAATTTGTGGCCCTTTCTCACCTTTCTGTGACCCAGTTTTCTCTGCAGGAAACATGCTTCAGTCTTTATATCTTCTGCTTAGTTTTATGCATCCATCTTTTAAAATACCGTAGTTCATTACTTGCTACGTGCTGCCTATAGTATTCACTGCACTGCAACTTTTCATCATGCAACTACACAATCCAAAGCATTTATTGTGATTTAATGTGGTGAATGTCATGTTAGAGGAAAGACTGCATTGTTCCCAAAAGATTTACAAATACAAATCTGAAAAGTGCGGCATGCATTTATTTTCAGTCCTTTTTACCTTCTGAAATCTCTGATTAGTTAACAGTGTCCCTGTGTGTAATTTATTCCCAATTTGGATCTTATTCATAAATGCATCAGAGGACTATTAGAGAACATTTTGTCATCAAACATCATAATGAAACCTCAAAGCTTGAGGTTGCAACATAAGGAAAAGTATGGAAAAGTGGATATTTTTGTAAATTTTCTTTACATATAAGAAAATTCAAAAATATGAACTCTGGAAAAACGCATCATAATTTAACAACCATATATGCAAATTTGATCTGTCTGCAAAAATATGCAGAATTATACATCTATCTGGAAAACCTGAACTTTATGGTATTATTATGCAGCTTGGTTTGCTGAAACTCTTTGCTTTTATCTCTCAGGAATAAAGGACGAAAATGAGCTATTTACTGAATTCATTAGTTAAAGTGTGAAGCGTGTGACGAAGATCATTTTTCAGAAGCAAAATCAAAAGTTAATTAAGCTGAGTCTTTCAGGGGAATTTTAAAGCTTTTGTTTTTTTTTTAACCAAAATGATTTGGGGTTTAAATTGGTGAAGGAGTTCCTGAATGGTTTCACTTTCATGTATAAGTAAAGTCTGGCTTTGAATGGAGAGAAAGTAAACAAAAAAACAAATATGAACCAAAGCATGTGGGAGGAAGAGCCACTTTTTGTAGCCTGAAATGTACAGATTCAGGGTCATTTTCAACCCATGTTTGCTCTGTTATGAAATACATAAAGCAAAACATTTGTAGTGAATATGAAGATGTGCAGCCACAATAGGAAGCAGGATGGTTTTGGGGTGTGTGACTGAACGGCAGAGTGAGGAAGAGGAGGAGGAGGAAGGGGGAGGAGCTGACACCTGCTCAGCAGCCACCAGACAGCTGGACTTTAAAATGCTGAATTAATTTCTTTTGTATCCGCCTGATTATCTCCCATCATGGCTTTCTGTGTCAGTGCAAATGGTGCAGCGTTCAGCTCAGTTAGCTTCACTGCTGCCCGTTAAATCAGCGGTCCAGACAAATCTGGAGCAAATAAAGTCTAAATGGAGCGCTCTCTGCTGTGTTGTTCCAAACACAGAGCCGTTTATTTCTTCCCCTTACGATCAGCATATAGAGCCCAAAGCTAAAAATACATTATGTATGATATGACACAATTTTAAATGATCACAACAGATGTGAACCAGTAGATGTTTGATTAATGTATTCCTGAGTTTTTTTTTTACATAAGTATGCACTTCAAACGTACAGCTGGTGGAAGATTTTCCCTCTGATGCTTTGATGTCAGTAAGTGTGTTAAAGTCTTTATCTGGTTTAAAACATGAATATGAGCAAATTTAAAACACTACTTGACCAGTGGGGCAAGAAACGCACCAATAAAGAGAAACAGAGAAGAAAGTGCAGGTATGTTTCAAAAATCAAACATATGAAGCTCTTTCAAGCGGAAGGTCAAAGCTGGAAAGTTTTTTTTCCTGATTTATGCTTTCATGATATGCAAGGTTGCTTTTTCTTTTGTGTTTGTAATTGTTTTGATTTAAGTACTTCTTTAATAATGTTTATTGGCAGCTTATCTTAGTGAATAATCAACAAAGATTCAAACCTTATGGTCAGATCAATACCATCATACACATCCTGTTTGAAGTTTGAGTTTATCCAGAGAAGATGAGCTCAGCAGACGTCGCTGTTTTGGAAAACCAATCCCGAATAGGAAGTGCAAATGGATTAATTTTTCAGGCTTTGTTGCCTGTTTTTATGAACTGAATGTTTACTCTCTGATTTTTGTTCCTCGACCCTTGAATGTGTCCGTTCACTGCCGAATTCAGCGTGAGGGAAGAAACGTGTCCAGTGTCCAGACCCAGTTAGCAGTGGAAATGTTTCCAAGCTGTTAAATGAGAAATTAATTCTTAGTAAATTTGTCTGAGTGAAATCCAAATGAAATGACCTCCCACTCACAGCAGCACTGACTCAAACATGCAGTGAAGCTCTGCAGCAGCACCGCGTTTTTTCCAGGCAAGCCACAGAAACGCATAAGAAAAGGCCAAAGAGTGGCGGCCATTTCAAAAGCTTTTTGTCGCTATGAAGCAGCAACAGTTGCAATCCAAGAAACTCAAAGTCAACGAGGATCTGCACTTAAAAGATAAAGTCTAATTTTTATTCAATCTGTCAATAGCAGTTCAGTTTCACATTCATCCATTAGTTTTCTATGTTATTTCTATTCAAGGTCGTGGGATTCGATCCCATTTTTACCTGCATGAGGTGAAGAGTAATTCACCCATCCAACACAGAACCAAGTCAGAACCATCACAGGGAAGAAAGAGGAAAATCTGTAACGCTCAAGCTTTGGTTAGAAATGAAAAGTCTAACCAACTTCTACATGTTTAAACTGCAGGAGGAGATAAATCAACACAGTTTCACATCATATTTCATACATAATGTCAGAAAAACATTTCCATGAAGTCCTGCTCATTTATAATACAGAGGAGATTTTAATAGGTAAGATTATTTATAAAAAGTTAATTTCAGGAATTTAAAATGTGGAACTTATGGCTTCATTCACACTGTGAAATTAAGACCAAAATAAAAAGAAAATGTCATGCAGAAATGTTTTGTTGTGGCCTCTAGAAAAATGGGGGAAAACTGCTGATTTGACACTTATAAGTCAAACAGTTCTTGACGTTTTCTGTAAAGAGGACAAGCCACTAAAGATCCCCGCTGGAGAACCCGGCTCTTCTGAGTTCTGCTTCCAACATGTGCAAGTTAATAGAAAGTTTAGTAGAAGAAAAACGTCTAATAGAAAAGGTGAAGATGTGTGGAAATTGTACTTGCTTGTGTCATTTTACTTTTTTCACTCTCTGAATCAGAACACAGAAACTAGAACTATAATTCTACACTGCCACCTGCTGGTCAGTTCGCCTTTACTTGGCATTTCTGTCTGCCACGTTTCTTTTTATGAAATGAACCGATTAAATGTTTTATTAGCCGTTTTAGTTCTGTCTTCTGTGGATAAATAACACATGCATTTAGATTTATAAAACTAAAGTTTTCTTACTTTTCTTTGTAAATCTGTGGCAGGAAGAAATCAATGTAATTGTTAAAAAATTAGGATGGTTTAGATTTTTATTGGGAATTTATGCAGTCCAGTGTTAAACCACTCCATGCAAAAAGCCTCCTTAACTGCCTTTTTAATGTTGAATTAATAAAGGACATTTCCATTCCTATCCGTTTATAACTCAGGTCATACATCTTACCTAAACTGAGCTTTAAAATCTAATCCAACATTTTATAGGGTTATAAATCCTAAATCAGTCCAACAATTTGAATACTACTACCCTGAAATAAAAGCTATAAGCTTCCCCTTTAAGCTCATAATACTTATGTGACTTTAAACTCATAAAGTTGGAGCTTTAATCTGCAGAAACCGTACAGCTGGATGACCAGCAGGTGGCAGCATTGTTACGGTTCAATTCTGTGAAAACCTCATTTTTATCATCAATCTGAAGCAACTCCTGGTTTAAAGGAATATTAAAACCAGGAGGGTTTAATATTATACAAATGATTAAATCCACTGATGCTGGGCTCTAATATTGAGTTTTAATATTATTGTGGATTTTTTTTTATAGCCTAATTATATTTGGTTTGCAGACTGTGGTCAGTCTTTCTACCAGCTGCAGCATTTACATTTTTTTCTCTGTTTTCCATCATATTTACAAACTGAAACTGAAGGTGGAACAGATTTGTGATAATAAGCTGCTAGATAAGATGAAGGAAAATAAGATTTCAACAGATTGCTAAAAAAAAAAAAAATGTTCCCCCTAAAAAAAAAAAAAAAAAATCAAAGAGAAGAACAAAATTGGGGAAAATTGGGTGATTTCTCAGTGGAGATGTTTCTCCACATGAGGTGTGTTGGACCCCGAGGTCAGCCCGGAGCTCATCAGGTGGAAGAAAATGGATTTTAAGCCGTGTAGCGATCAAAGACGCAGGCCAACATGCCACGCCCTCTGCTCCAACACTAACTAACCTCTGAGGGGAAACTCACTGACCCCTGCAAGCAGAGCAGACAGGGGGGTCAGGGTCTGGAGGAGGCTGGACGGTTCCTGGAAAGAAGGAGGAGCAGGATGGAGTGAGGAGAGGCAGAAGAAAAAGCTTCTCTTCTAAGACTTAATGCCATCTGAGTGATATGGAAACCACAACAAAGTTAACGAGACTCAAATACATGACAATAAATCAGAATATTGTCCTGGTCACACACTGGAAAAAAAAAAATCTTACCAAGTATTTTCATCTAGTTTCTAGTAGAAATATGTTAATGCACTTGAAATTTGACAAAACTAAATCACAACTAACTTTCCAGCAAGAAATAGGAGTTTATTTTAAGTCAATAATTTCTTAATATTCATGAAAAGTACTAGTCCCACTGATAGATTATTTCACTCATAACAAAAACATTTTTCCCGTCCTCAGAGTCCTGAATTGCTCCAGGACGTCATTTCTGGCTACATATCATATTTGTCAGTTTTATTTCATGCAGACAAAACTTTTGTTTCTGCTTTATGAATTGCAGAAACATCCATATTTGTTTATTTATTTGTTTGTTTTGCTGTTGTCCTCATTTTCAGGTATCGGTTCACATAACAGTTTAGCTTACAGCAACAAGAAAAAATATATATAATTTTGAAAAATAAAACTTAATAATTATGGCAGGTTTGAGTGTTTGGGAACATTTACTTTGCATGTTTTCATCTCATTCAGTGTCTCACCACTGTAGTGAAACGACACACTTTTTTTCTGACTGGCTGCCGTCTTTTGTGCCCATTCATAAATTCATCCATGCAGGAACAATCAGAGCTTTGTGTTTCCACTCAAAAGATTTACTCCAGTGGGAAATGAACGACAGGGTGAAATTTTAATTAGAGACAATAAAAGACGTGACCGTGTCTTTGGGATGGCATTAACTGGCTTCGCTCCAGAAAAGTTTGCTACATTCTCAGGACTTCAGATGTTTCTGTTGCTGTTTTTACAAAGCTTTTAAAATTCAGGGTTTTCTGTTTGTCTTTGATTTAACTATCTCTTCCCAAAAGCTGAAGCAAGTAAGAAACCATTCTAGGAAACCTTTTGTAGGATGCTGTCAGAATTTAAAAATACACATTTTTATTCAAACTGAATTGCTGCTGTCCGTATTCCTGTTTATTTCTCTCTAATCTTGAAATGGGTTTTGTCTGTGGTGATTTACGGCCCTGGTGCCGTCTGCCCAGGCAAAATGGGCTCCAACAGGAGCCCATTTCTTTATTTACTCAAGAGTAAATAATCACCTCATAAATCAAACAAGACAAATGGTAAATAGATGTACAAGTAAGAAAGGTAGAAAGTCAGTAAATTAGTAAATTAACTTACTAAACAAATAAAAGCCTTTACATGTTAGAAAATAGATACATATTGCCACCTTTGCACAAATCTTATTGAATGAAAAATGCTGAAGAAAATAAAAAATGACTAAAAAAAAATAAACAATATTGTTCAGCCAGATTGCAGCAGGCTGAAACAGGGATCCAAGTGTTTTTGTTCAGTGGTGCTGTAATCTTGCTAAGAGCACTAAGAGTAAGATGAATGGCTGATTAACTGTGAAACCAAGTAAAGATGCTCTCAGGTCTGAGTGCATAGGAACAGTGGATAACGTATAAAAATGATCGTGAACCAGAAGAAACTGGTGTAAGAAGATCAGGATTATAAAAACACATCCTAATGACTGTTGGGAAAGAATCAATGCAGTAACAACAACGCATAAAACATTAGACATTCGCTGTGTTTTCATTATGAATTTTGGCCAAACTTTGCCAATATTCTATTCAGCTAATGTCAAAAATCACAATTTCATAATTGTGGTGTTTCCATTAGATAATAAACATAGTTAAAATCGCATGTCTGTCATTAAAAACACCATGATCCTCCAGCTACTTCCTGTCACCGTAGTTTGCGCCATTAGCAACATCTGATTGTCCATCATTCAAGTGTTTTCACTGCAGTTACGATACGACCACAAAACTCTCATCCTAGCACCAGAACCTGGTCAAAAAACATGAGCTTTTTCAGAACTGGTGTGTTTCCATTAAGCAAATTTATTTTCAAAATGTCAAATTCCACAATTATATGGCCAACGAAAACACAGGTATTTTTTAGTCAAAACAGAACATAAATATCTAAACCTAGACTTTTAGATATGAGACATAAATGAAATATCGAAGGGCTCAACTTGTGCATTTCTGTCACACTCACTTTCTTCTTTCTCTTAAATTAGCATTTTGTTTGGTGGCTCCTGCTCCAAGTTGGCACGGTCGCCTCCAGAGTGAGGTAATGGCTTCTGAGGCGTCTGATTGGCTCCTGGAGACCTGCCTATGGTGGTCCCACTCAAAAGACAGATCTGGGCTACAAATGGGCTGAGAGCAAACTTCAACCCAAAGGCTGACCCCCTCTAGTGTACAAACACACACACACACACGCACGCCCACGCACACACACTACTCTGAAATTCCTTGCCTTGTCTCCCTCACTGATGAAGGCGGCCATTCATGGCCGGTGACAAATCACTACTGAAGCATGAGACTAAAGAGACCCCCCATCTCTGTGTTTCTGTCTCCATCTCGCTCCATTATGGACTGTGTGAGACTTGTGGGACAGAATATCACGCAGGACAGCCCGGCTATGAAAGGAGTCTTATGTTTAGCTGCCCTGAACAGAAACAGAGCAATGCCAGTTAGGTTTTGTCATGAAAACCTGCATTGTTATTGTATCGTTTAGCCTGGAAGCAAAGGTTGAGTTTTCACTTCAAAGAGCAGTCATGACATGATTTGTCAGGGATATTTAAAGATGGAGTGGTTAAAAAAACGACAAGGAAATTTTAATTTTTTATTTAGTCAAATTATAAATGGTAGAATATATAATATTGTGACTAATAGCATTCAACATGCATGGATGTTGATTTGTTCATGCAAATCTGGCATTGAAAGCATCTCACATATTCAAAATTAAATCAGAAAAAAAAGAGAAGGAAGCAGAGTTTATCCTCAACAACTAAATTCAAATAAAGTTCATTTAAGTTAAATTTTCTTTTTGAAATCAGACTCTTTGCCTCCTTGGTTCTGGTCAGAACCTGTCTACTCTACAAACAGGCCAGGCATGAGTCCCTATGACTAAAGATAACCTAGCTACTTTCATATTTCTTTTTTCTAATTTGCCAGTAATCTTACACTGTATGATAATTAGCACACCAAGTCCAAAAGCAAGCAATGCAACAGATTCTCAAAGTTTGAATCTCTCAGGTTAAAACAACAGTTTCTGAAGTCAAGAGATAACATTTACCTCCCAGCATTAATCTGTTCCAAAGGTAACTTATTTAAGTTATATAACATTTGACTAATTTTACGTTTATTTTTAAAGCTCATTTCAGAAACAAGACAGGAAACATTACATTTTGTCAAATGCAATCAACAGGATAATCAAATCAAATCACAGTCAGATATGCAGACACAGCATATCTGGAGATTTTTATGTTTTTCTCGGATTGTTCCCGAAATATGCTCAATTGACATGACGTCACCTGTCAATCATGCTACGGTTCGTCGGGGTGCGCATGCGCATTACCACAAGCTAGCACGGGTAGTCAGAACGCCGGGGTTCGTCAATGCTAACGCGCTGCGATTACAGAGATTTCGAAGAAAACAATATGAAATAAAAGTCAAACGTAGTCAGTGGGGAACGTGTAATCCCGGCAGCCGTTACACAGAGCGTTTAGAGGACGGAATATCATTCATTACATTCCCAAAACCCAAACGGAGTCTGGAATAACGCAAGACGTGGATCAAGGCCTGCGGCCTGCCGAAGGAAACCGATCAACGGCAACCTCTACATGTTCGTCTGTAAGAAGGTAACTGGAAGTAAACATCCCATTTTTAACGACACTGATTGGTAGTCAAATCAAATATCAATAAATGAAGATGGTTATGCTTGATTTTGTGTGTGTAAATGCCGATGGTTTGGCAGCACGAACACATGTGCTGCAGTATCTGCGTAAATACATTTAAGCGCCTTTTTATGCATTTAGGCATTTACCTACAGGCAGATTTTTACAAGCTCGTATAATTGAAGTCATTACTCACTTGTTTTGTACGTGCAAATTGCGTCCGGCTTGCGGTTACGCTCACATGGGAGACTTTGTGCCCGTCATTTATCCTCCGGCTGCACGACGTTGGGCTTTAATGTTGGTTTCTCCATCGTTTCCCGCGAATAACCTTAACGACCTGATGTACAACTCGTTGCCTCAGTGTTGGCTGATAAGACAAAAAATGTCCCGGATAATGCGTTTAGTTTCACTACCTGTGACTGTGTAACGTTGTTTGTTTGTAGGTTTGCTCTACTTCCGCTTGGGGGCGGAGCCGGCGTTGCGTCATGTCAATTTCAGACGGTAAAGAGTGACGTGTACATAAAAAAAAAAAAAAGTACACAGAGACAATCCCCTAAAAAACAAAGAATGAATTAAACTAGTTTATAGACTTTAGAGGGCCCCTAACCAAGAAAATGTAGATGATCAAGTTCATCTTTCAGCTAAAGGAAATTAGCTTTTTTGTGCTACAGATATCCATTGAAATTAATTCCATATAATCAATACAATTTCACAAAATGACATGTCAGAGTTAGAAAACAAATTTGCCTTTTATCAAACATAATAAAATTGAACATATATTCACGCAGAAGCTTCTTAAAGAGGCGGTTCTTCAAACCTAAAGATGCTGAAAGGGATTATCTAAGCTGGACAAAGGTGATGTGGAGCATGCACACACAGATTCCTGCTCCCCAGGAGAGGGCTGCTGGACGGTCATACTGTCCTGACAGTAATCCTCAGATTAACTGGAGTGGGCCTCCACCAGTCGGCCAGAACAAAAGCAGAAATCTATGCAAATCTGAACATGTGGGTCAGTGAGCCAAACCAAACCAGTCAGACAGTTTAAGACAGTCTGTCTACTGAAAGCAATGTTTCAACCACTGGACTCAGTCATTTCTTGCACTGCGAAGTGTTGGCAACAATAGTAGGACATATTAAACTTTGTTCTTAATTATTCCTCTTTCTGGAGAAGGGTTTGCATTGGCACCATGAAGACTTTTCAAATCGCCTGAAAACATTTTAAACACTCGCCTCCATATATTTATTTTGTCTGTTTGAGCTTAATCAGCATGTGAAAGAATGTATGTGGTTTAAATAGAAATCCAGTGGATCTCCGGTATTCTGTGTAGTTGGAGATCACGACCGTCTAATAGCTGAAATCTGCGAATAATCAAATAACTTTGAGTGAGAGAAAAATGTGCACGGTTGGAATAGAAGGAGGATGATGGTGTGGCATCTTCGTTTTATGACTTATTGCATGAACAAACTTATTCTGGTGTTATTTTAATTGAGTTTCCTATTTAATGAAAACACCACAATTGCAAAAATTTGTTTTTTTGACGTTAATGGATTATAAAGAAAGTTTTGCGCACACTGTTAATGGAAGCGCAGGTTCTGTTACCCGTGCAACCTCCCCTGGCAATATGATGCCCTGAGCGGTGAACCATACTGACCGCAGCCATAACTGACACTAATTAGACCTTTACAAAGTTTGGAACTGTGGAAAAAAAAAAACAACATACCCACAAGTGTTGTACAAAAACAAGTGATCTGTCACAGTTTTAGCTGGATTTGGGTTTAGAGGCACAGTAATGATAATAATAATTATTATTATACATTATACATTAGTAAAGAAACATGTTGTTTTGATAGTTTGGCTGCTACATAAAATGTGCATCAAATGCTGAAAAGAACCACACCGCAAACATTTCATAAGTTTATGAAGCTTAAAGTCCGTCAGAATCTGCAGCAGAAATCTCATCTACTCACACACACGTTTTACAGTTCATCCGTTTCACTGCTCTGGAGTTGAAAGGATTGCTAATAATAGTGAGCGAAGCGATGGATCCACATGATTGGAAGCTCTGCTCCCGTTACTGTGGTGATGGGAGTCCTCTGCATTGCCATTCCTAGCGCCATCTTTGTCTCCACGGTTACATTTGGACAGGAACTGAGCGGAGGGAGGCCGGGGATGGACAGGAATAATAAAGGCAAAGGGGCACATGAGGGGAAAGAGTTTGGCAAACACTCCAGGAGCAGAGCTGAGGCTCAGGAACGGTTCCTAAACTCCTGACCAAAAACAAATCTTCTCCCAAAGTACTGCGGGTTTAATTTACTAGTAAATCTAGTAGTTCATTCTTTAAATATGAGGATATGGGAACATACTAACTCAAGTTCTAAACCTAGATTTCAAAATTTAAATAGATCTTATTTGATAAAATAAACTGAGGGATAAAAAATGGCTGCAGCGAAGCTAACCTTTGCTCCTTAAGTTCCCACCAGAAAGTGAGTTACATTAATTTTAGAAAGTGTTTTTGAAAGATGGGAAACTTTTTGTGTTTTTGCCTTCCAGCTTTTGGTGATCTGAGCTGATGCATTTGAGCACACACAAACGGCTGTGTGCGGGAAGCTTTGGTTGAGGTCCACTCGACATTAGAGGAGCGAGGCAAAGGGGACAAAAGAGTCGGGAGGGTGATGGGAACGAGGTGAGGGTCAAATTCTTCAGTTGGTGGCTGAGAAACACGGGGGATTTTCTAGAAAGTTTGAACAAGAGAAGAATAAGATCGGGTGGTGGGAGGGAATGAACTTGAGTGTTGACGGTCAACTGGTATTGACTGCTGTTGCTTTGCATCTCCAGCAGGGGGGAACTAGACCACGCTGCTTCGGTTTGTAACTTTTAACTGTTATTTCCTGAGTCTTTTAGTGGGATTTTGGAAAATAACTCATTTGAACACAATGTATAACCGGAGGAACAATGCAGTAACAGTTATATTCATGTGAGACTTATCATATTTTCATCCTACTGGAACTCAGGGAGGATTTCCTCCATTTTCAAGATTTCCAAGGTCTCGGTCATTTCTGAGCCAGAACCGTTGGTTCCCAGATTCTCTGTGAAAAACGTTGTGATAAGTTTTGTATAAGAAAGTAGCAACTCTGTCTGTCTGAACATGTCTACTTTCTGTTCTCATTCTTGCAAGAAAAAAGTGCTGCAAGAGTGAAAATCATCAATCTCTGCCTGGTCACTAAGCGATAAATAGAGGAAACTTCTTTTTCTTCATTTTATTTGTTATCCTTCAAGGATTATTAATCCATAAATAAACCAAAGTTGCTCAGATAAAATGTTTCTCTTTATTCAGAGAGAATATGCAGAAAACATCTATTATTGTGCAACATCTAATACATTTTCTGTTTACTTTTGATGAAGCAGACAATTAAATTCATAACCATTGTCTGTATTAAAGCACAGATGTGACCTGATTCAAATTTAATCACCTTTAGGTAACAAAAATCTCACTGTAACATGACATCTTTAAAACAAACATTTAGTCAATCAACAACACGATTTGTTGTCATTAAATCATCCTGAATCGACCGAGTTCCCATCCTGGATGTTGATCATCAGGCTGCTTCTCCTCAGACACATTCCTGATGCTACACAAGCAAATTGTGCATTTCTTATGGAAATGATGAAGAAAGGGTAAACCGAAAGCACACACAAAACCAGAAAATTCTATATTAATATCTGTAAATGTGGCGATAAATAATCCTATTTATCTTTAGGCAGCACATACAATCACATATCGCAAAAATAATTCATTAATTGAGCAAGATATTGTTTTGGTTTGCAGATATTTCCAGTAACGAGTAGAAACATAAAAATTGTAAAATAAAAAAAACATGTTTTTTTTCTTAAATTACAAATTATTTATTCAGCAAATATTTAAACTAACTTTACCGCCTGCTGAATAGTTTTAATTAAAATTTCAATTTAAATGTTTTAATTTATTTCAGATATTCAGCTTACGCATAGAAAGTTTGGGTTTCTGATATTTTCAGAATATCAGAAAAATTCTAAATTTGAAAACAGTTTTTTCTACTTAACCCAAACTATTTCTAAATTCTAGATTTAGTTTCCATGGAAACAAAAACTAGGAATCCCAACACATTTTGGGATTATAATTGCACTTTGACACATTTTAAAATCAATAAAACAAAATCGATCTAAAAACCGCTAAAAGAGGAATATAGACTAAAATATACATCATGACATCCTCTGGTTTTATAGAATATGCAACAACAGCTTTTGGTCATGAAACTTAAACATTCATCATCAAATTTCACAACAATAATTATATCAGGTAGTTCAACTGTTGTGCTGCTCAACAAAACATATAATCAGTTTGTAAAACATAAAGAGCGTTTATTTATGATCACTTTTAACCAAAAGTCAAACTGAAAAAGTAACCATAGGAACCATCATTTATTCATTTTATGTTTCCAAACTATATTAGCGTTTATGCAGATCACGAAACGTATGATTCTCCACATCCATCAAGTAAAGCATAAAGTGACGTAAAACTGAAACACCAGTGTGGATACAATCCTGATGGTTTCAGTGAAGTTAGAGTCTAACGTTTCCATTTTATTTGATTCCAGCAGATACAAAAACATACTAAAGAGTTTAAAGTTTCCTGAGGATAAACTTGCTACCAGTCTGCACTGGCAGCACATTTGGAGTACGACTGCTGGTCCAGGTAGAGAACGGCACACACCTGGTGGGCCTTGCAGCTTCCATCGCAGACGATGCTGTTGCTGTAGCCGACCATGAAGTGACTGAAGTACTTATCGAAGGCTTTGCTCTGCGGCAGCATGAAGCTCAGGCCCAGCTGAAGCAGACTTTTCGGCTGCAGGTCGCTCAGTCCAAAAGCCTTGGTCATGATGTATTCCAGCTTCCAGTCGGACCTTTGTTTCTCGTTGGCTTCCGTCAGATTCAGGTAGTACTGCCAGATATCCTTCAGAGGGACAGAAAAGAACCGCATAGAAAGAGAGACAAAGAAAGAAGGCAAAGCCAGTTTGAAAGCCAGAACCAGGCTTTGTGTTCTGATTAATCATAAAATCACATTTAGCTTTGTTCTTTAAATTAAATTAGAGGTTTAGCTTAAATAGGTTAGAATACCTGCTCAAAAGAAAATACATTAAAGTCACAAATCCTTAATTCCTTTGCTTTCAGTATGAAGTTCTTTATACATCAGGCTTAGCAGAACAGATTTATACATGAACTAGGAGCCAGAAATAACAGACTTATAACTGTTTTATGTAACAATAAAACAGTGATGTGAATACTATTTTATGCTTATTAAATCTGTGCTATTTGTATGAGATAAAAGCAAACAACAAAATAAAGCTTTTAGTTCGTTATGACCTTACCATGACGCCGTAGTCCTTATTGTTGTACAGATACATGCGGAAACCTGGGTTGTTGGAATACGCCTCCCAAAAACTTTTGATGGGTGTAACAGCCGGCGACACAAACAGAGAATTCACAGGATTTCCTGCAGAAACACAACCAGATATACTGTCACAACAACACCGTAAATATTCATTTGAATATTAACCCACTTGTATGTTTTTTACAATTTAATGCAAATGTCACAGATTTAGTCTTCTGAGGCCACATAATTGTTTAATTTGATCTATAGTGGCTGTAATAACAGTAAACAGATTAGCTTCAGGGAATAAAGTTCTTTTAGCAACCTTAAAACAGCAAAACTAACCATCAGTTGTCTTAATGCAATCTGTAATGCAATGTGTTGCACTTCATAATGAGATGGATGTGAAAGTAAACCATTAAAATCAGACCTCAGGTCAGTTATAGTAACATTCAGCTTGTGTAGGTCAACTCTGCTTGTTTTTCTTGCCTTGTTCATCCAGCAGCACCATGATGCTGTCTCTGTGGGTGTGGCCATAAAACTGCCCTGCGACAACATGGCTGTACTTCCTGAAGATGGCCACCAGCCTCTCGTTGTGGCTCCCTCTGATGGCGGTAGTGTTCCCGACGAAGGGCAGGAATCCCACCGGGACGTGGGCGATGACGTATACCTACAGGACAAAAACGTTAAACTGCAGGGACTAAACTGGCTGAGCACACTGGCTTTGAGGTCAGAGTTCAAACCTTTTCTTTGCTCTGAGCAGATTTCTCCAGAGTTTTCTCCAGCCACTCAAACTGCCCGGCTGGGTCGGTCATGTTGCTGGTCACTTTATCAGGTCCGTAGTACAGGATGGTGTTGAGGCTCAGCAGGCGCAGGCCCGGTTTTACCAGCTGAGAGTAGAACCCACCTGCAGGAACGAACCAGATCACAAAACAAACCTTTAAAATGAATCTATTAGTGATAATCATGCAATAAATTCAAATGGCAAGAAGTATAAACTGTTAAATGTTCATGTTAATACCAGGTTTACTGCTGCTTCTCAAAACTGAAGATTTGCTGATTTTCTGTCCTAAAATTTAACTGATTTTTGCAAAACAAGAAATAAAGAAAATCTGAATATAACTAATTTGTATTTCAAGCCATTATAAAAATTGTGCATTTGGATTAAAACGCAAAATGAACATCCAATAGTAGATACAAACATTGTATGTTCTAATTTTTACAGTCATATTCCCTTTCCTGGCTACTTCTGAGGCCTATAAGAATATAACTTAATTCATGCTAAACATGCTAAAACATTTATGTTTTAGCATGTTTTTATGCAGATTTCCTGCATAATAATTTTAATATGCACCAATCTATCACTTTGCAGAGAGTCAATCATGGAAAAACTAAACTATACTGTTCAATTTAAAGTCTGCAAAACACCACAGCTGTCCAAAATGCATTTATATAAAAAAAATATAAAAACATTTTTAAAAAACTGCTAATTTTAAACACAGATTTATCCTGGAATGGACCAATTAGTATATTTTCCAAATGCATGAAAAAATATTGAAATGGACCAAATGTAGCCAGATTTCCTCTGACTAAAGTAAAGACGACTTTACAGAATAAAAATAAGATAAAGCAAATCTTTAACTCTTTAACTATGCAGAATTTCTAATCAACCTGAACTGATAAACTGATCTGAAGAGATCAGAAGTGATTTCAGTTCGACTGCTTTACTCTGTTTTGGTTTCTGGTTCTAAAGTGAAGCTGAACTGAATTGGATCTCATAAAAACATGAAGTAGAGCTGCAGCTCAGTTCCACAGCCTGGTCCATTTCCCAGCTGCAGCTTCATCTGAAAGGTTTTAACGCACCTTGTGAGAGAGTGGTGAGAGCTTCAGGTTCCAGCCAGCGTTTCCACAGAGCAGCAGCTGCTTTGTAGATGTCGTTAGTCGAGTCTGGCATCTGGTCCTAAAATAGTAAGTACATACAGCCATAGTGAGAATAAAGTACACCCTAATCTGCTCTGACTTGATTCTAAAACAAGCAAAAACAAAACCAAAATCCAAGTTGGTTATGTTAATAATAATATTAATGTTAATATAATCTCTATTACAGATTTAATTAACTGTAACAGAGTTGCCAAAAAAGACAATAACTGTTTTATTTTCATTAAGTTTTAAAATGTTTAGGGACAGCCACTGTTTGACATCTGTGAGACATTGCAGTAAAAGCGCAAATTAGTCTTTTCCAGCTTTTACGGGCAGATAAACCAGCAAATCATCAGCAACGCAGTTAAATGAAAGGTTGTGACGTGAAAAAATGACCCCAAAGGCAGAAAATGCAGTGCAAACAAAGCTGGGCCCAAAACTCAACCTTGGGGAACACCTTAGCTAAGTGGGGCGATTTCCGAATTAGAAAAAAAAACGTCTTCAGGGCTATCTGAATCCGCAGCCTGGTGATGACTGGGCTGCACCTTCATCCTTCCTCTCTGTGAGGCGCTACGGTTACCTGTGGCCAGTAGTCGTGGTTTCCCAGTGCAGGGAAGACGGTCAGGTTGGGGAAGTGCTGAGTGATGGTCTGCGTCATGTTACTGATCACCTGGATCACCAAGTCGGTAGACAGCTCATCTGGAGGGACGTGAGGCGGACTGTCGCTGTGAGACAAAGAAAACCTGCTCAGTGAGCTGGCAGATCTGCTTAAGTCATTAACCGTGTGGGTCAAAAAGCCTGCGAAATTTATCTAAACTGATTTGTAGCTCAAACTAAAATCACTAACCTTATAAAAAACCACAGAAGAGTACATCAAAAGTAATTTTATCTTCAGCAAAAAGGAAGTGATATTTCCTCTTCACGGTACATTTGGTTTTGTTACAGAAATGCACAAAAAAACCCCCGAATGCTGAGCTAAACTTTCTAAGCAACACGAGAACATTAGTAGAGAAAGAAAAAAATGATGAGTTAATCTTTCTTTATCTTACAAACAGAATAATACATTTTTATTTACAAATACTAAATGTTTTGTTGCAGATTAGCTCATTCATAAAATAAAAAGGATTTATTGTCTCAGTCCAGACAATACAGAAGGAAGTGATACTTCTGCTTAGTCATATGTAAAGTTTTCTCTGTTCCTCATTCTATCAGTAGAGTTCCCTAGTGAAAACGGAGTGAAGTAGATTTTTTAAAATATTTTTGTTCTCTGGTGTTTCTTTTCAGTATAAAAGGAAAGATGGCTTTACAGAAAAAACTAAGAAAAAGCAAATCTTCAACTATTTAGCCATGCAGCATTTCAACTACACATGAACTGAGAAACTGATCCAAAGTGATCAAGAGTTTAATTACTTTCCCAATGTTGGAGGGTGAATTCTTACTTTTATAGATGTTAAAGTTCCCAGGCGTGTATATAAATTGCAAAAATGTGACATTGCAGTTTTATTTGACTGAAAACTGGCCGTTTATGGTGCAGTTACAATGATTGATGGGCTAATAAACAACTTAAACACTGAGCCTGTAACCTCTTCATTCACAGTAATGGACATGGAAATGTTAGAAAGCAATTCAACCTTTCACAATAAACCACATTTACTTTATTAGAATTTTTGACTGTAAAATAACCACGCAGCTGGCATTTTCATTAAAGTTTCCACAGCAAATTTAAAGAGAAACTAACATTTTAGTATGGAAATAGTAACTTCACATCCCAGAACCATTTTTTTCTGTTTTAAAGGAGTTTATGAGATCCACAACAACAGAAATAAAGACACAGAATGTAAAACTGCTGATTATTTTAGTATACATCTATTGCTGACAAATATCAACATTATCTTGTGTTCAGCACAATTTTACCTCAAGGTAAACTCACTAAAGGCCAGATCTATAAAAAGAAATCACAAAACCAATATTTCCACCTTCTATCTGTACCGACCCGGTCCAGATGATGAAGTCCTCTGGCTGTGTGAGAGGCGCCATGTTGGCGAAGGCCGACTGGATCAGGCTGTAGGGGGAGTCGCACAGGAAGTCTCCGTACAGACCGGCGTGGGTGGCGGGGGCTCCTTTGGAGGAGAAGCAAACCTTGGTGGGGTCCTGGGCCAGGTGGTAGCTGGGGTCCAGGTGGAGGTCGGTGATGTGCCAGAACCTGCCTGGAAAAACAGGACATTGCATCATATTAATAGAAATAATGAGATGTCACAATCAGACAGTTTTACCACGATGGAATCCTGAAACATACGACTTCTTTGCCCTCCTACTGACCCATTGTTTTATCTGTAAACACATCAATTGGTAATATCTACTCTGTTTCACTTAATTTAATAAAAATTTAAAAAAAAATTAATTTCTTCATGTTTTGTTAGACTCTATCCAAGAGCCAGCAGTGTTGTTTTCTCCTTTAATATTCTTAAAACACATACACAAACACACACACACACACACACACACACGGTTGATCAAAGTCTCAACGGTTACGTCACAGAAAAAAAAACAATCAATCTTTATAACTGTGTTTTCTAGGGCAGCAGAAGCGGAAGTCTGACGTCTCAGGCAGAACTTCGTTTAAAACTCTTCCAATTCTTACATATTTGCTTTTGGGATAAAATATTCACCGTCAACAGCAGATTGTAGCGTTTAGTACACATTAGTACAGGCTTTCTCACAATTCGGCAAGTGAGTAATGAGCCAAGTATCGCCATATTTATGTAGATATCCACTTTTATTGGTTTAGCTAGCAACTCTGCTGTTTAGGCCGCTTAAACCCGTTAATATCCACAGGCGAACCCCCTGCTGCACACATAGATCTGCGTGCTTCTCTGCATATTGATAAAAAGACTCCAGTTGTCATTAAAACATGAGTTTTCCACTCACCTGTTCCTGACAGGTAGCTGCTTCCGGTCGGAGCAGCGGAGCCCGGAGCCGCTGCGCAGAGCAGCAGCAGAAAGAAACGAACTACCTGAGCCATGATGAGAGGAAAGCGACAAAACTAAGTACTTTACATGGGTTTTATATGAAGTACAGTAGCTGAACGAAAGTGGTCGATCACTTCTCTGAAGTAAACAGGAAGTAGTTCGATCAGCTGATGAGCTGAAGGGGGGGAGGAGTAAAACAGGAGCACATAACTGTTTACATCATGGCGCATAACGCAAGCAGTGACAACAAACCTGATAGTAATTTGTCTTTTATACCATATTTGTTTATAGTTGTAATTAACGAAGTACCATTTATTATTATTTTTGTTTGGGGCTCAATAAATATAATTTCTTCTATGCGTAAATACATAAACATATGTTAGCTTCAGATATTAGAGACCTTTAAGGATAATGACAAAAAAAAGTTTGTGCCGCAACCAATTTTTATGTTTTTGCTTTTTGAAGTCACGCTAATCTAATTTAGATCATCAAAGATGATTTATCTAGATTTATGATCTTGTTATGTAAAAAATATTACGTAAGTTTTCAGTTTTCTTGTTTATCCTGATAAACCAACCTAATAAAATTTGTTTTATTAGGTGACAAGGAGTTACAAACAATAACTCCTTGTTTGTAATTTATACAAACTGATTATGTTTGGGATTACAATATATTCTGCTAACATTATAAATTTGATTTAGAGAAAAATTTAAATGAAATGAAAAAGGAGAGCATTTAGTCATTGATGAATACAAATAGTCAAATAGTCAGTGGAACATTTCTGCCAAAACTCATTCAAAATGTCCCCAAGTTCGGCTGCAGTAATTAAAATGCAATGCATGAAGTTTCATTATCCCAGAAAATAGCCTCATTTTTTCCCACTTTTTCAAAGGGTGTGGCCGATAATGGCGTTAGACATTTTCTAAACTGAGTGCTTCACATTTCAGAACAGTTCTGACACAGAAAATGTGCTACAAAAACAGCTTAATGTTGTTTTGCAATGAGAAAAATTTGTGTTGTTGTTATTGGATTAACTTTATTCCCTCATGGAGAAAACATGATGTGCGATATTGTAAACTATTTGTATCAAATCATGCATTTTAAACAATGCACACATGAAAACACAAGACATTTCATTTCTTTATTTCCTGCCTTACACAGAGTTGCAAAGTCATTCCATTTGTCATGACAGAAATGTATTCATATAAAAAAAACATTTTACAAAACATGTGCAGCTTGCAGATCTTTTACATGTGGAGGAGAATGAAGTGCAAAGAGCAAACAGTCCACAATAATTATAAAATGGAGGCGGGTTGGCCGGTTCGTGGGGCTGTCCGGTGGAGCTCTCATGCCTTCTCATAGGTGCGCACCGCATGGATGTCTTCAAAGGTCAAATTCTGCACAAAACAGACAAAATATATCAGAACTTTGGTGTGGATTAGACTTAGTCCAGACAAACAAGCATAAAAATGAATTATAGATGCAGTCAGTAAGGAAGAATGTTTGATACATTAAATATTATCAAACATTCTTCCTTACTGACTTGCTTAAATGTCATTAATTTGTGCACATAAACTAATTCATACTTTTAATAATATTAATATTGTTTCTTTATGGAAAAACAAATCACAATGTCCAGAAGAAGATTAACATTTGTACAGTATTCTACTTTAAGCTTTTTTTGGTAGATTTTGTTGATTGATCCACAAATAAAAGTCGCTAATGAATAGAAAAATGTATGTGGTGTCTTTACCATGATCATTTTGCCGTCTTTGATCTCTCTGACGAACTTGGTCTCTTTGCCGTCCCACTTCTGGACATGGACCAGTTTGTCCCCATCCAGAGTCACTGTGGACTAAAAGGAATAAAATAAGAGTTGCAGTGTGAAAAATCCTGAAATAAACCAGAATAAAGCTGCTGGTTTTTCTCCTGAGAGTTTAAGACATTAAGTAATTGCACAGTTATAAAAATCACACAATTTTCAGACATGGAAAGAAAACATTTTTTTAGCTTCAAGAAAAGTTTCACGCTTGTTTTCAAATCCTTAGTGTCTTTAAATGAATCATAAATAGTTTCTTGATCTTAAAACATATTTTGTTTGCTTCAGTTGCTCAGACAGTGAATATCTTTCTATTTTACTGGGACTTGCTGAATAGAACGAACTACAGCAGGGAGTGATTTGTTTTCGGGGTTCTTACTTTGCAGTTTCTGTCGTCGGCGGTGGTTTCGTCGAACTCCTCCCCCAGCGTGAAGCTGATCTCGGTGTTTTTGAAGGTGCTCTGGGTGCGGATTACCACCTTGTCTCCCTCCTGGCTGATGATGACGGTCGGCTTGGTCACGTTACCAACCTGCCTGGTGGCAAAGCCCACACCTGAGCAAGAGAAACAGGTATGAGATTCTGTTAAACCTCTTAAGTATAAATGTGCAGTTTGCATTCAAAAATAACCTGAAAACAGATTTATTTTGTATTTGCTCATAATAAGTGTCAAAAAAGACAGAATCTGACTCACCAAGTGCTTTCATGTACTCATCGAAGTTCTCGCTCTCGACCAGCTTCCAGGTGGCACAGAAGGCGTCGACCATGGTGAAGGTTTGCAGGGGACAGTTATCTCCAAAGCACACTGAGCAAGCTGCAGCTCTTCCAGGTTTACTCCACACACTTATCATCCTGCCTCTTATTATTGTGCACACATGTGGGCGGCGCCCAGCATCGGATTGGCTCAGGAGATTTTAACTGAGCTGTGATTGGCTGTTAAATTGGGTCAAGTTCTTTTAGCAGAAAATAAAAATTGAATTAGCCCATTTGAGTGTTTAATGATGCAATTACTCTTTTTATTAGTCACGTGGGTGCATATACTCTATAAACACAAAGCAGATTTGCATTTAAGAGGAGCAGATTTATCTTTATACGACATTCTGCTTTGATCGATGTGAGAAAATAAATCTATTTAGTGTGGAAAAGTAAACACTACAGTTAACTTTGAGCTCAGATCAGTTTTTTGGGGGTAACTGAATGTAAATCTGTGTCAGATCAGACCAGACACAGACTGATTCGTGTTTGTTTTAAGGGATTTGGGTATTTTCATCCGTTCGTGGCCTCCAGGAGTCGGACCGTTGGTTGTCTGAGGAATGCTTCCTGCAGGGGGTCGGCGCTCAGGCAGAATCACTTTGTTTGACAGCCTATTGTCCTGAACTGCTTGAACGCTACCCTGCACAGAACCACACACAATCTCTTCGTACGCACACGCATACACACACACACCCTAATTAATGTGGGTAAATGTCTGCATACGTCCATGTTGGAGACGGAGCACAACTAGCTTTCTAAAGAACTAGAGAAAGAAAAGCTTAAAGGAGGAAAACACATTTTCTCGTGTTTTTTCCAGCCTGAATTTCACTTTTTCTTTCTTAAAACTAGAACTTTAAATTAAACGTTTGCTCCTAAAATATATGAAAAATAGTTGCTGCCTGCCTGAAACCAGAAAGAAAACAAGCTGACTATATTTCAGAAAACCTTTTAAATTGTTGCCTGTATGTGTTACTACAGGTTTGAAGGAAATTTATTGCATTTCCTCTCCTATTTGAAAAAGAGTCTTTAGTTTAATGCAACAAAACTCTTATTAATATATTTTTTCTCCTGACTTTATTTTTTTAACATCTCTCTTCAATTTCCTTTTTATATTTTCTTTACAATTAACTCCTCCAGTTTCTTCTCTTTTACTTTTTTATTTTTTTCTGAAAGTTACTAAAGTATCCTTTACTGTGATTTACTAATGATCCGAATTTACAAAATATGAAAATGCAGTGCCATTTCAACAGAATGAATCGAAGTGCTTTAATTATTTCTTAAGAAAATAAGATAGAATAACTGGAGTATGTGGAAACAAGCAGTCTGCTGTCTGCTTTCATCATATGTGCAAACATAAATATTTATGCGTTATACACTATTTGCAGGGATGTGATTCATTATCAGATATTTACTATGGTAAAAGTGTATTTTATTTTCTAAATAAGGATACTTGTAGAAGTGCGACAGAAACATGGTGGAGGATCTATAGCGCCCCCTATGGTAAATAGGGTGAAACAATTTTGATCTGCTGCTTTTTCACTTAAAGACAAATATTTAACTGAATCAAGAAGGTTTTTGTATTTTTTTCACACAGTATGAAAATAATATTTTGAACCCTAGTACAGATTTGCCCATTTTTCACGAAAGGAAAGATATTTTTTTTCTCACTCAGATGTTTTCTGTGCAGAAATAATATTCAACTCAGCGTAATCTGAACACAAACATTCAGCTTCTGTCTAATTGTTAATTAACTGTTGAGCATAAAGTCATGAAAAGGGCAAAAAGTTTGATTAATCAACATTAGAAAAAATATTCCGGAAACGTTCATCAAAGATAATTTACATTACTTCATGAGAAGCATTAGAAATATTATCTATTCGCTTTTTATGCAGCAGTGATCATTTCCAGCAGATATTTTCAAGGCACTTGACACAATAAAAAAAATCCCCAATTTATTTTCAGAATCAGATGATCAAATAACTGTTACAATTTTAGAGGCAGATCCAATTACGTCCTGGTTATAATACAAAGCAGTAACGAACACTCAATAAAGCTGATTGGTTAAATAATATAAGGCAGTTCAGCATTCATTTTGCAGCAATCCCTCGTCCTGATCAAGCATGAGGCGACAGAGGGAAGGAATCAGAACCAGGATCAGTGTTAGTGATCGTTTGCTGTGACTGACTCTGGGTTTAAGAGCATTTTTTAAATAATCTTACCATTATCTGTTCTTTCTCTATTTAGCAAAAAGCTACATACCATATGTCTAAAAGTCAAAATATTGGACACAAAATCTGGAACAAAACATTTAAAAATGTAGAAAAGAATGGAGAAAACGGGTGAAAGAAAAGGTGGGAGGCTTTTGTAGCATAAAGAGATCTTCCTGTGTGACGATGCACAACTGGAAAGTTTTGTTTTTCTCATGCATAAGAATAAATTTGGCCGGTGAGGTTGGTGAGGTGTTAGTTTCTGTCTATTTCTGAGCTGATCTAATGTTGCACCATTAGCAGCAGAAGGTTTTAGTCTGGTGGATTCTTTTTTAAGATATAAACTTCAACATGTCTAATGTAATGGAAAAATTTAGCATCTGTTTTCCTCTCAACGTGTGAAACCACAAACATTGACAGACTTATATACCATAATAGTCAAACATTATGTTCAAACAGCACAGAAGGACATAGACCTTGCAGATCATGTCTAACAAACCATTAGCAGATATTATGCACAAGCCTTCAATGTTGCTGGTATTTTACAAAAAAAAAGTGAATTCTGCAGAGTTTACATTTCCTGCTTCTCTCCACTAGAGGGCCTCATCGCTCATTGATGTTCTCGAAAACATTCTGTCACGTTCAGTTTTATCTGGATTAAAGTTGTTGGAAATAATCCCCCTGGTTTATTAAACAACATCTAATCTCACTTATTTACAGACTGTAGAGTAGAGACTGTCGAGATCGATGGCAGCCTGAGCAGAAGAAGAGGAGGAGGAAGTGTTTACAGTGCTGTAGGTCACAGAGTCGGGAATCTGAAAAGAAACGACACACAAAAAATAGAGATACATGTGATTAGAAAAAATCTATATTTATCACAAATTTAACGATCCGCTGTACATTTACTATTTCACAAACCAACATGCTACATATTTTAGTAATTAATTATCAGTAGCACATGTTTCTTACTAATCTATAGCACATTACTCTATAATGAGTCTTAAAGGCAGCTTTTACTAGAACAACTTACTCTTGGCTTTTCCTTGGTCTTTCTGGTCTTTTTAGTCTGAATGATGTTGGCATAGTCGACGCCGTCCTCAGATTCAGGCTGTACACAGAATATAACAAAATAAATAACACACTGTGCTGTATTTAGATTAGCAAGACATTTAACTAAATCATTTTCTCAAAATCACCAGCTTTTAGACTTTTTACAGTTGGACATTCAGAGTGAATTTCTTCTGGATTTAAAATCCTGAGGGAAAAATGTAAACCTGCAGATTTAAGTTGCCTCACTTTTCTTGTAGCTTTTAACAACCTGCCAGCAGAAGCGACATGTTGCTTTAGTAGATGTTTCTTACTCACTGAATAAATATATCAGTTGAGACCACTTTTAATTTTGTTGTGCAATTAAGCAATTAATTTACTAATTCATGTATTCACAAAAAGGCTTGGATTAAAAAAATAGATTTTGTTACTGAAAAAGTGTGTAATTTCTGAAGGCTTTTCTATTCTTTAAATTAAGAAATGCCAGTAAGTGAGGAGGACACTGGAATTCTATTAGTTCATATTTTAAAAATGCATTCCTTCAAAAAACACAATTTTGATCAATACAAACAGGATGATTTTTTCAAAAATAGTTTAAAGTTAATAAATAACTAAAATGACTCTTTTCTATTGAAATGCAAAGATTCAGTGATTTACTTACGTTTCTTTCTTCTTCCTTTTTTGTTTTATTTTCTGAAAAAATAAAATAAAAGAGTAAATTGGTTCAGTTGTTGCTCTAAAAACATATTTCCTGTCTGTTTCTAATGGTCAGCATGTGCAGGACAGACTGATTGTTATGTGTGTAAGATTGTTTTTAAAACAATAATAACATACTCATTCAGTTTTTGTTGGTTATCATTTTAAAATGTAAAGTTTACCAAAGCAACAAAAATGTTTTCCTCACCTCTGGTTTTCTTCCATCCAATGATTACCAGAATAATTACTATGATCACTGCTGGGCCGATTATATAAAACATAGACCAACCTGAAAGAAGAAATATCATTTATGTGCCATCACTGCTTGATAAAAAGACTAAAATATAATTGGGAGTAAGTTTAAGACTAAACTTTATGACCCAAAAGATTCAGTTTCTACCTGGAGTTTTGGAGAAACTGTTGAAATTTGTAGATGAATTAATTGCCACAGACGTCAATTTGTTTAAAGATTCTGCTGTAGTTGCTGTAGTTGCAGTTAATTTTGTTGCTGTCATCTTTGTTATTGACATTCTTGTTGTTGTAGCTCTAGGTGGTCGTGTGCTGGTCGTTTTCTTGGCTGTTGAATTTTTATCAGAGAAAATACAATAAAACCAGATCTGGAATCGATTCATTGTTATAATGTAACTTCAAACCGTTAAATTGTTGTTTTCAAGCTGAGTTTATGAAAATATTCTCACCTGTTTTTCCACCAGACGACTGAATCCTGAAGTCAAACAGCTGCTCTTTCTTAGTGAAACTATTTGTAACTTTACACTTTAACACGTCAGATGACTTTGTCTTCCAGTTTCTGTGAGATGCTGGAAGCGTCAGATTAGCAGAGCAGGACTGATCTGATTCCTCCATGTCTGAGAACATTTCCTCTCCAACTTCATTCAGCCACTCCACTGTGTGTGTGCAGCGGTAATAATCCATCACAGAGCAGGTTATGATGATTTTATCTTCCTGTTTTTGTTGAACCACTGAAAAGAAAAAGAAATAGCTTAGTCATTTTTCTGCTAATATTTTAGTTTGTGGTTGGACATTTTGTTCTGACAAATGTAATATAAATACTCACTGTGAATAACAGACAGAATAATGTTAGTGTCTGGTTCTCGTTGTCCGTTTATAAACCGTCTGCAGGTGAACTGACCAACATCCTCCACTGAGACTTTCTTTATAACCAGAGAACAGTCTGATGTAACGCTCAGTCTGCCTGATTTAGCTGCTGCAGCTTCACAAATCTGTCCATTTTCAAACAGTGTTATTGATCCTTTATCACTGAACATCCAGGTGATGCTGTCACAGTGATTCCTAATGTTGATCACATTTCCACAAAGCAAAGTGACTTCATCACCAACTCTGACTGCTGAGTACAGAGTTTGATCAGCTGCTGCTGCTGAGAGAAAAACAGGCAAATAATAAAATAACTCTTCTGTTCTCTGTTAGTGTGAGAATCATATTAGATCCATCGTACTGTTTATCACTCATGAAAATTCACCAGCCGTCAAGTCACAATAAACATTAATGTCTTAGAAAAGGAACCATATTTAGATTTAGTTAAGTATAAGACTGTTTTAAGTTATTTAAAAAATGCTTATAATCTTCTTACCTGTTAAGTAAAGCATCAGCGTTACAAGTAAAGACGTTTGTTTCTCTCTAGCAGTGATCATTGCTCCTCTGTCTCTCCTGCAGACAACAGAAACGACTGAGAGTCTAAAGAGGTGAGAGGTGAAATATGAGGATCTGTGTGGTTTGTGAGGCGTTTCCTCCTCATCATGACTTCACTCTCTGTCCCACCTCCGACCTTTGTTCTTTTTTCAAATCACCATCAAAACATCAAACACTTACCTTCAGTCATATCACTGAATTATCCATGCAAATATTTTCATTCCTAGTTTTCTCCTTTTTTTGCATACATATTAATATTAATATGTTTTAAAAGACTTACTTGTTTTTATATCTGTGCTAAGTGAGGTGTTACTTTCTCTAAGCTACCAAAGCTATAAATAGAAGCTGACGCTTTGGGGTTTTTTCTTCTCTTCTTTTAACCTTTCGCCTTTGTGTGGAAAATGACAAACTATGAATTTAAACTCTTTTTTTTTTTTTTTTTATATTTTTCCAAAAGATCTTTGAGTCAAGTAGTTACTAATCCAGCCACAATTTTCTATAATTGTCTGAAGTTGTGCAGATCGGAGTTTAGATTTTCTTATAGTTAGTTTTGACACAGAGAAGTGAATAAGAAAAGACGCCAGTCTGACTGGACAGCAAGAAAATCTGTTTATTTACTTCTAATCATGATAGAAAGCAGCAGCTAGATGGGAAAAAAAAAATTATCTCTCTTTAAAACCCCGCCTTCTCAATTCAGACGAGCCAATCAGATCATCCCTCCAGGGATAGAGAAGATAGGAAAGATTAACTGTAGCATATTATAATAAAATGTCTTGTTTTTAAACTGTTTTAGACTAAACTTTTCTCCTGCACCCTAAAATCAAAATATAGGACCACATTTAGGAAGAAAACATGTAGAACTGTAGAGAGTAACGGAAAACTGGTGACATTTTGTTTCTGTCACACATATCAGGATAAACTTAGACGATCATGAGATGCAGGATGTTGCTGCTGAGGTGTTAGTTTCTGTCTCTGTCAGAGCTGATGTAGGTGTTGCAGCTTTAGCAGCAGCAGGTTTTACTCTGATGGATTCTTTTTTTAAGATTTAAACTTCAACATGTGTGACATTATGGAAACCTTCAGCAGCCATTTTCTTCTCAAAGTGTGAAGCCACAAAAATTCAGAGATATTTATACCGTAATGGGGAAGCATAGAAGAACATGCATCATCTCCAATAAATAATTTACAGACATGGTGCATAAGCTTTTAATTTTATTAAAAAAATATTTTACAAAAAGGTTATAGTTATTTAATAAAACAGTGTATTAAATCATAAATCTCTGTCTTATGCTTTTCTCCACTAGAAAACCATAAGCAACAATCTGATTAATCTGGATTAAAACTGTTTTCGTGTTTCTTCTTTATCCTGAAAATAATTACTCTGATTTATTAAACAATCTAATGTCACTTTTTCATTGATGTTACAGTAGAGGCCGTCTGGATCGACGGCAGCAGAACGTATTCACAGTGCTGCGTGTCAGAGCCAGCCAGCTAAAACATTACAAAGAAAATACAGAAAAATCTGATCAAAATTATGGCATTTCCTGTCTCATAAATTCCTTTTGCACATTTACTGGTAGTTCACAAATTGACAAATCTATGTAACAAATAGCTTTAAACTTGAACTTTTTTCCCTGTAAATATTTTGGCTGGTAAATATCTGCAACATAAATTTGAAAGTGATTCACTCTGGTTTGTTTCTTGGTCTTTTTGGCCTCTTTGGTGTGAGATCATCCTTGGAGTCAGCCTGCACACAGAAAACAATGGCAATGTCAAGTTTCTTTGTAAAGCACTGTAAAAACAGATTTTCACTGCACCAAGTTGTCATGATTCGTGTTGTGGAGGTGAGGTGAGGGAGACGCTGGGGAGTCCGGGAAGTCATAATAGTGAACAGTTTATTTGAAAAGTCCAGGAAAACAGCACATGGCTAGGCACGAGGAACGACGTTAGAAGACGACATACGACGACGTTAGACGTTAGACGAGGACCCGACAAGAGACAAAGACAACAGGTGGACTTAAATACACAGGGAGGGTAATCACAGAATAAGACACACCTGGGAGGCAATCACAAGGAGAGACAGGACATCACAGAGAAACACAGAGACAGAACCTAAATAAACACACAGAGAAAACTCAAATAAACAAAAGAAAAAACCAATCCCTACACATTTAATAACTCATGGGTATCATAAAACAAGGTTGAATGAATAAATTTGATGTATTTAAAACGGATTTGGTGAACACAAAACAATGTTAGAACTAGTGGAAAAATGTTGTTTTTTTAAAACAAGACATTATAAAAAATTGTGTTTAAATTTTTAAACAAGATCAATTTTAGTTTAAAAATGTGGAGAAATATGTGATTTGGAAAATAGAATCAGTATAAGTGGGAAATTCTACATTTACAGTTAGAAAAGATCTTTATTTCAAACATTTGAGGGACAAACAAAATTACTGGGTAAACTGAAAATCTTTTAAAATGCTGTAGGATAATTGAAAATTAATGGTTTTGGCCAATGTCCTTAAAAGATGTAATTTGGAAGGAATATTTGTTAATTAAAGATCAACTATTGTGACAATACTTTAAAATACTGAGAATAAGGTTGTGTTCCTGCTTTTACGAGATGGTTGAGGGTCAATCAACCCCAACTGGTTTGGTCAGCTTGATGCGGGGGTAACATCCTGCATCATCTTACAGTAGGGTGGGAAAGTGTCTGTTTGAGTGAGACTGAGAGTGAATGGGTGTGAGGAGTCTTTGATTGGTTTTACGAAGTGCTGTGTAAATAGGATGTCACTTTAGTGACTAAATGTAGTAATACTGTTCTTAATTTTAAATTATGTAGAGACAATAAATGTGTTGTTTATAACTACGTGGGAATGAATCTAAGAACCGTTACAGAGTGGTCTTATATTTGTGAAGCTTCTTGGTTGAACAGGAAATTTTTAGACAGGAAAGACATTGATGCAGATTGATTTAAGGTTCATTAAATTGGTTGCAAAATATTCTTATCTCGGAGACAATTTATGATTCAAAATCTAAATAATTTGGTTACTTTACTGCAATGTGGGGATTAATATAGTAGAAGCAACAGAAGCAATCATAATTCAGCCTTGGCTTCATGTAGATAGAATTGATTGATTAAGAGACTGTCTCATTAAGTTTGGAATTCTTGTATTTTTACTAACAAACTAACTTACTAACAAACTTACTATATAATATAGCTATATAATTGCTATATTATATAGCAATTATATAGCAACTAATTGCTATATAATTGCTTTATATAGCAATTACTTGCTATATAAAGCAACTAATTGTTGCTTTATATAGCACATGGGTGCCTTGTTGTATAGAAACAAATTGGACATGTTGAAATTTTATTAAGATGGGTGGAAGTTCTCAAATTTTGGTTTTGTAGTTCTGAAGTTAGGTTTTTCTTTCAAATATAAGAGACAGAGGGGACTTTTATAAGGATGTAATATTACTGAAGAACATTCAAATTTAAAACATCTCAGTCTATTTTGAGTACTAGATGGATGATTTGGAGAACTTGTGGAACATCTCAAAATATTTTAGTTATTTAGCAAATTATCTTATAACAGTAACAAATTCTAAATTGATTTCAACTTCATGATTTCATATCTTCAGGGGAGAAGGAGAAATAGACCCTAATTTCTGGTCGGTTTAAAGGTACGGTCAAGTATTATTGATAAATTTCCTGCATCACACAAATTTTTTAATTGTATGCAATTACAGTTGGGTGGAATTGTTATTTTTGAAGGAAAAAATATTGGTTAAAATAAAATGTGAAGAATTCACTTTATTAAAATAAAATGAATTCTGAAAATAAAATAGCTGTCTTGAAAATGTCAGAATAACAGTAATATTTTTTATTAGTGGGTATAAAGTATATTTTACTTCTAGTTTTATTTTGATCCACATTGAGGGAAATAGGACTGCTTGTCTTGAAGTGTGGCACCATGACAAGGATGCTTTAGTATTAAATCGAACACTATTAAATTGTTAATTAATTATTTTACAAATGCATTTGAATCACAACTTCTCAAAGTGCTCGTACTTGGAAATTCTAAATTTTGTTCAAATTTTTTAATGAATTTTTGTAGGTGTTAATTTTGTGAGAGGTAATGATTTAAAATTCGCAGCTGATATGTGGCTCAGGCAGAATGAACGTCATCTAGGTAAGAATATGTATTGATTTCAAACAGTAAGTGAGCTTCCTAAATTATTCTTGGCACATCTGATTATGATTACATCTTGTCTCATTTTGTATTTCTCTTTGTTTTTTGGAGTTCAGGGTTTGGAGCAGGGGACTGTGACAGGGGTGCATGGAAATGACAAAACAGTGACATGAAAATTATTTAAACTTTCCATTGCCACCTGTCATAAAAACTGGCACAAGTTGGTGAGATCCATCCAGGTACGCAGAAAACAGATCATTTTAGGCCTGGGGGAAATAAGTAATCTTGTGTTTTTTTATTTATTAATGATTATGAAATGTATAATCTTTTGTTGAAAACTATAAAGTGAATGTTTTGATTTATTGATGATTAAAGTGATTTACCAACGATTAAGCAATAAGTATTAAAGGTTGGAATGATAACACCTGATTAAAGGAATGAATAAAATAATGGACTGAAAGAATAGTAATGGAGTTAACTCAGATGATTATTAAAAAAGGTTACAAGATGAAATTAATTATAAGGATTGTGTTTAATGATTAAGATGATTATACAGTAAATTGAATTGTATTTGAAATGACTGTATTCTGTGAGAATGTAGGAATGTGTACTTCTCAGAACTGAGTTGTAACTGAAATAGACATCAAGGCCAGTGAGGGGTATGCTGAACAGGAAGGCAAGGGAGTGCAAAACAGGAACCAGATAAAGTAAGTGAGACCAGATGGTCAATAAAAAAACAACAAAAAAGGGAAGTAAGTGAAGGCATTGACCAAAAGTAGAAAGGTCTGGGACTTTCCACAAAAACATTGATCGTTCAAGTAGTCACGCAAACTACTCCACATACACGACCATGGAGTGAGAAGGTATAAAAACCCATGGAAAGATGAACAAACTCGTTCTAGTCTCCCGTGCCTAAGCCAAGACAACATGCAGATGGACAATCAGCAGAGGACCGCACCGTGGAGCCATGGGGAAGTGAAGACTTCGCACTCTTAGATGGGGATAGAACCAACTGGTCCTCAACCCTGGTTCTTGATTCGACTGCGACTCTGCACTCGGCCCAAAAGATCTTAAAGCTTCTGCAACAGACTTGGTGGATGGACAAAGATCACCGAGTGATGAAGGACTGAGTCTTCAGAGGACAACAACCCGTTCTGCATTGTCTCCATTCAGAAGAGGATTTTGTCGTACAGAGACACAGAGACAAGACCTAAACCAAGGACATCACAGCCTTCTGTTGCCAAGATCATTCACCATCTGGGTATGAGTTGAACTGCATCCTAAAGCCTCTCTTAGCTAATTAGTGACACAGTTTAGGGAAAGGTGATAGCAAGTAGTGAATTTGATTTCTATTATTGACTAAAATTTCTTATTTTCAAATTAATTAAATCTGTTGTTGCTTAACCCTGCTAATGCTTGCTAAAATAAGGATTCATTAAAATTCTAATTGAGATTTGTGGAAAGTCTAATTAATTGAGTCAGTTACTGAGTATGGTTCTTCTAATTAATGTAAAATCTATTAGCATGATTCTAGAAATGTGGAGGTCTCAGACGTCTCTTTAGTGTTGATAAAATAATGGGAGTGAGAGATTTAGGGTGGGGCTGGCTATTGCGCAATAACAGATCAGCCAATGCACCAATCTGTTACTGTGCAATAACAAATTGGCCAATAACATTTAGTTTGCTTTGATTAGTATTATTCTCTCTTGGTTCATTGTTGTGTCCTCTTTAGTTTCGCTCCTATTTTTACTTTGCTTCCTGTTTTTATTGATGCTCACCATCATCTTCTCTCATCATGCCATTCACCTGCTGCACTGCCTAATCATCACGTGTTTCACCTGATCTGCCCTCATATAAG